>ATSW01038681.1:0-13681 GCA_000444245.1 Botryllus schlosseri
GTATGGGTTGAATTGTCAGCATCTGTGACATTTTGCATATGACATGATCGTTTCCTTCAGTGCAGGTACAAGGTTTGGGGCATTTTCACGGGCACACATCGCCGCAGTAACGTTATAAAATAAAACTTGTAGCACTCACACTAGTGGAAATGTCTTAGACCAGGGGCGTCAAACATACGGCCAGCAAAGCAATTCTGAATTGTACAATGATTTTATTATGCAGCAAATTACTAAAATATGTTGAGATTTTTAGTAGGAAATACCAAAATAAAGAATATCGGCCCAGTGTGAAATGAACACTGTGTAAATAGTCGATGAATATCAAAACAAACAAAAAACGTTGGATACCGCTGGGATAAATTAGTGTTAGGGTCTGAACTGCGCAGCGAGCAGTTGCTTGAACAATGCACACAAGCATTTCCTGGCCAACCCCTTCCGCACCGGAAAACACGAACACATGAAGTGTTGTTTAGAATGCGAATGGGCAAAGTGCAGTGCGAAAAAGATCAGCGGCGATAAAAGTTTGCCATAACCCACAGTCACTAGTTGGTCAAAAACTCAGATATTGAAATGTCCGGTGGTTGAAATAGGCGGCACCGAATAGTCCATTTCTAGTAATTTGAGTGGACAATAGTGCAAATGCAGTGCAAATGCCATCCAAGGATAAAATAAATGCACACCAATTTGAAAACGTCTGCGTTTGATAAGTTTAATAAATATGCGATGTGTGCAACTGTTGAGTGCGCGTTCTTCATGTCATATGCCCATGCAAACGCAGCATACTAGTATTAAAAAGTATTATTTTTGATGTGTGCAGCTATAGGGTCGCGAGATCCCATTTGAACTCAGATTGGAGTCGCGGACCTGTCGTAACGCAACATAAAACGCACTCGCGTAAATCAATATTGTGTCCGTACCCCGGCAACAGGTGATTTCAATTGGAATTATAATAGGATATTAGTTGTTGTTACTATAGTCATTATTACGATATATTCCGTTATTCAGGGACGTCATTACTTCTTCGATTGATTACAATGCTAGATATCGCACGATCGCTCATACAGCATGAGAATAGAGCTAGCGGAGCAGAAGATATTCAAAATTTTGCGACTTCATTCTTACCCAATAGCTATACAGCGTTTTGCATTTTCAAAAATCCAACTGATTATTAGTTGTGTTTATTTTGTTTCAGAATTAACACAGTTATATGATAACTGTAATGATATATACATTTGCAAGAGCTTGTTGGTATTCTGAATCCGAGTGTTTTATGGATTACGATCAAAATCGACCGTGTCATACGATATGAAGATATCACACAGTCGTAGCTACACAGCAGGGATTTCTCGTGGCGGACGGGACAGAAATATACCCAATGATGCGGATGTGAAAAAGTGTAAAAAAACTCGGGGAACGGATAGAAAACATGCGTGTGAGGTGTGTGGAAAAGAAGTTCACAAGAAATGGTTTTTGGGAAGACATTCAGCAATTCACGGCGATGTCAAAAAACATCGTTGCGAAATATGAGCCATGGACTTTCGTGTCCGCTACAGCTTGGAAATGCACTACCTTATTCATTCGGATGTGAAAGAATTTAAATGTGAAATATGTGGGAAGGAGTTCCGTACAAAGTCCAAGCTGAATTTGCACATAAAGGTCCACTCTGAGGACCATCCATATCGATGAGACATTTGTAATTTGGACTGCCACGACCGATATCATTTGAAACAGCATCTGCGTGTTCATCTTGGTATCAAAAACTTCTCCTGCGAAATCTGCGGTAAGATGTTTAGCAAAAATGTAGATGTGAAAAAACACAGTCAAATCCATATTAGCCTGAAGAAATCTAAATGTGAAGTATGCGACAAGGAGTTTTGTACAAAATATAAACTAAAATCGCACATGTATCTCCACAGCGAGGACAAACCATATCGATGTGATGTATGTAACATGGCTTGGAGCGACCAATACCGTTTTAAGCAGGATATTCTAAGGTCATCTGGCATCAAAAACTTATTCCTAGAAATCAGTGCCACGGAATTTATAAATGTGATCATTGTGGGATAGAGTTTTGGCGAAGAAGCGGTTTAGAAAAGCACTTGAACAGTCACAGTTTTATCAAATAGCATCTATGACACGCTGGAGCTTCGTAACCACGACAATGAAAAAAGACACCTATTTATTCATTCGAAGAACATGAATGTGAAATATGTAGCCAGGAGTGTCATTGTAACCGGAATTTAAAATGACGTATTAACGATTCATTTCTGCGTCCTAGAATATAAATGTGGTGTATGCGGTAACGAACTTTTAAAAATAGCACACGGATATCCGCGCTAAAACTAAGCATGCAGCATGGTTGCGATATATGCAACATAGAATTTCGTCCAAACACTAATTGAAGATATAAAGGCTACGACATTTTGCTATAAAACAATTTGAATACGAAATATTTGGAGCATTATTTCTCTAGAAAAGTCGCTCAAAACGACATATCTCCTGTGGACAATGAATAATGGCTGCTATACACATGTTAAACTTATTTTAATTATAAAATGTAAATTCAAATTTATTGCTGTACTGTTGCTGACTTCATTCTATGGATAGTCTACTGATATTGAAATATGTTTAGGCAAAGAGCAATTTACTACTTCGTCTGGCCAATTAACACAAGACTGACTAGCACTTTCATCTACCATCCGAAATAGTTAGACATCTTGTTGTAAATAGCAAACGGGATTCGAATTTATATAAATGTCACAAGTCGTTCGGACAAGAAATGGGTGTTTTCGCATTGCCTCATATGTCAAGGTCAGTAACTGGTGGGTTTTACGTGTCATTAATATGGTATCTTTATGCAGATATCATAGAAAAATATTGCATGAAACTGTAATGTGGAAGCTATTTCATAGTCTCGCATTAGCAGCACCATATATTTACACTCAGATATTGTGACCTAATGAAGTCACGCCCCCTCAGCCACAAAACTGATTCCTTCGAGACACCAGACAGCCGCGGTCGAGCTCATAGATTGAAGCATAAAACAGGTTACTTATTGTGTTGACGGAACGATTTTCGTCACATCGAATTCGTTCGTACTCTTTGCTGAAAGATGACTCTTTTTCGGTGAACTATTTACTATTTCCTTTTGATGGGACACCGTACATGCCCATTTTGAACATGTTCTATGTTGTTCTGCTTCTGGTGACTTGTGATTTTCAACTCGGGATAGTTTTATCACATGGCCCCTGATTGCAATAGTTGGTTGCTGTTTTATGGAGCAACTCTAGAGTGTGGAAACTAAACAATAAAACTCTTTCCACCAAACGAGTCGTGATGTTTAGGAATATTCATCTTCAATATATTGATATATTATCGAGACTGGAGCGCCACACGCCGCGGAAGTAGTCAAATTTGCCAGCCGCATTGAAGTATATGTTGCACTGTGAAAGCGAGGAAGGGCTGTCGGCCCTTAGTGGTCAGTGGTCGTAGCCATTAAATGGCCGAGATCGCCCAGTTGAGCCGAGGCAATGGACATGTTCTCCGATGTGCTATGAATAATGTTAGAACCCGCACAGACAATCTTGTCTTGTCTAGGAAAAAAGTGGTATCGAGCAAATTAAATCTGCTTTTCGTACCGTTCATTGCTGTCATGGTTAACGCCAATTACTAATAATACTAATACATTTGACTAAAATAAGACATTTGAGATCTAGGCTAGGTGGCAGCCAATGTAATAAAAGCAAGTCAGTGGTACGCGGCCGGAAAAGTTTGGGAAGCACTGCTTTACAATGTGAGCCCGAGCATTTCTCAACTGGTGTCTGGAAGGGACACAGCAGATTAGCAATGAATATTCATTATAATGTTTTCGTTTTGTGTAGAAATCATATCTTATTGCTTTCGTACACTCTGTTGCTGTACAGATTATTTTGCACACCAGGAATATATAGCTGTGTATTTGATCGGTAGTTAGATGTACATTCTAGTAGATTTTTGATTTTATTAGTCAGCGAAAATTTGGGGTTCCGCGCAGGCTTGCAAATAAGCACAAGTGTTCCGCGGGTTAGTAAAGGATAAGAACCGTTGTTCCAGCCGTTCCATTGTGACGAATATTAGCGACTTTTAGTGCTTTGTTCGGTTCGAGCCGTTGCAGCGTTTTAATCGGGTCCTCATTCGTGTAATCTTAAATTGCCAACCAGCAGTAATCAGTCATCAGTAGCCTAATGTGTGTTGATTACTCGGCGGTGGCGCGCCCAACACTGAAGGTTAGGGACAGCGATAGGGATGTTTCACAACCGATGGTTGCAGTTATGGAATAGTGGAGTCGTGCTTTTAGACAGAATATTTAATGCAGCACCCCTCCAGTTAATCTATATCTAGGAATGGAAGCATTCAAAACAATTGCCCGTGTTGCCATGGCAACATTCTCTTTAAAGCTGTGTGCTGGCGCTAAGATGCGGCAATGAGCCCCGCGGACGACGCGTTACATCAGTAGTCATATTGCAATTTCTACTTCATGGCTATGTGAACGTATATGGCTTTTCTGCTCTGACTGAAATTGCAAGCTGTAAAAGCGAAAGAGACTACTTGATTGGTTACTTGGAGCCGACAAGTTGTAGCCAGTTGCTACCAGCAACGCGTAAGGATGTGCTTCCTGCGATTGATCAGAGTAACATAATTTACCAATATACGTGCCGATGTGACAGTCGGTATGTGGGTCGCACATCACAACGCTTGCAACAAAGAATTCGTCAACATGTCCCACGTCAAATTAGGAATTCGTAGGGTGATGACATGTCTGCTTCATCATCACAGTCCCTAGTTACCATGGGTGATTATGACCAAGTAACAGCATGTAATTCCGCCATCGGACAGCACCTATTGAAACACCCAGAGTGCGCAAAACATTACAATATCAATCAGTTTTCCATAGTTGCTCGTCGTCATTCTCTTTTTCATTTAAAGGTCCTTGAATCAACCATTATAAAGCTGCAAAAGCCGATCCTCTGCCGCCAGAAGGAACATCTCTACACGCTGGGAATCTTCCATTAGTGTTGTTTTGTCATTCGGCTGTTTTACAGCTGATTTTGTGTGTGCTGTACCGTAACCGTGTGCTGTTTACTGCCGTTCGCGACTTGTGTACTTGTCATTATTACGTCACAACGACAAAATTCTTCCTATATTTCGAACTTGGTTAACCTCATTTACTGGCGTTCACTGCTGAAGAGAGCCAGTCGAAAAGCTTCCAGTGGAATAAATTTAACAATATGAGCGTATTGTTTGCTGCAATATTGAAGTTCTGTACTTCGAAAAGCCTATACTATAAATAGTTCACTCATTTACATTTTGACTCAATATTTAATGAAAGCTGAAGTGAAAATTGGTCTGAAAAATAGAGAAAAGTTGCACTTAAACATTATTGTACATGTACATACATTCTGCGTATCTAAGAAGCTGTGAAAAAATGTTGCAAAAACTTGCCCTACTCATAACTCAGCGATCCTTTGGTCAAAGCTATCGAGGTAAGGTCATCTGTACATAGGCACACTATATAGTCTGAAACCCATATGGAGGTTGCCTACTATGCCCTCAATCGTTACTAGTTGATTGAACTTACGATCTCTGTCGCAGATGTATCTACAAAGAGCAGAATTTTGTATTCTGGCGGTTGGTACGTCAGTAGTCCTACCCAGGCCTGCTGGTCTACCTATTTAAGCCAATGAATTGATAGCGATACACAAAGCTGTGATCTACATTTCGAGAAATTGTGTGTCGTAACGAAGTCGGAAAAGTTATTGCCCCTTCATCGGATTACCAAAATCTGTTGCAATAATCGTGAGCATTCCGTCGACTTTGCATTTGTATTAAATGAAATATACAACGACAGCGGCAAAATCATTCAGTTCACTGCACTTAAACAAGAAATTCTGTTTGTGATTCTGAATTTCGAATGCCTGAAATCTCCCATTAGCTCGGCGTCACGCGGAGAAGGATGATGTTGCGTGCTGTTACAAAAACATGGATCCGACACCAGTAATTCACAATAATACCCACTCATCAATCTGCTTAGTGGAGGCTCTTCCATGCTCTGGAATTAAATGATCATTATTTGTCATAAGAAGACGGAATAGTTCATTGTGTTCAATTTAAGAATGTCCAATTAGTTCGAATCGCTTGCAAGTAACACGGCTGCTACTATTTCATACCATATTGGCATTGCTCACCCAGATTTTTATCATGAAAAGTTTCAGATCCTCTAATATCAGCAACGAACGAATGATCACCAGGATTAGCGGAGTTCTGGTGCGTGTCTTCGTCAACAATTGGTTTGCCGTAAAAATGATGTTCGGAGTCCCCATGTAAGGCTTTACCAGGGATTTGATCATCGATATCTAAAGCGGAACGCTGGTCGCAACGATTGTCGGATTTGAAATTCTCAACTGTCTCTTCACCGGAGATTGGGCCATCGCTATGATTTGCGAAGTCAGAGCCAGTGTCTTCAACATCGATTTGTTGTTCTATATCACAAAACGATTGGCGATCAATAGGATTATCGCAGTCATCAAGATTTTCGACATCGGAGACATGATCTTCATAATCGAATACAGATTGTCGACTGGCAAGTTTTTCCCTATCATCATAAATGTTTTTACCAGATATATGTTGCTCTTTGCCGAATACAGTCTGGTCACCGCAAAGATCTTCGCAGTCATCACTAGTGTTGTCATGGGGGATCTGTTTTTCTTCACGTAAGACAGATTGACGACCGAAGTGACCTTCGCACTCATCACTACTGTTACCGGATATCTGTTCTTCTCTATTCATTACAGATTGGTGCTCGGAAGGATCTGGGTAGTCGTTTTGAGCGTTGTTCCCTGAGATTCGGTCTTCTTTATCAAATGGAGATTGGAGACCCCCAAGATTTTCGTTGTCATCGCAATTAATTGAGATCATTTGTTCATTTTCAAATACATATTGGGTACGACTGCTCTGTTCGCGGATAACGTGAGTGTTGTTGCCGGGGATCCGTTCGTTTTTATCAGATACAAATTGACGTCCGCAAAGATATTCGCTGTCATCACGAGTGCTGTCATAGGAGACATGTTCTTCTTCAACTAGAACAGATTGGTGACCGGAAGTATTTTCGCACTCATCGCTTGTTTTATCGAATGACTGTTCTCTATCAAATGGAGATTCGTTATTATCATGAGGACTTTCGCTCTCATCACTTGTGGTACGCACGATCTGATCTTTTTTACCCAATACGGATTGGTGACCGCAAGGATCTTCGCACTCGTCGCTTGCGTAACCGAATATATGTCCTTTATCAAATGCTGATTGAGTATTGGTACCAGCTATCCGTTCTTCAATAAGTAAAAATCGTCGACCACTAAGATGTTCACGGTCGTCGCCAGTGCTACCCGTGACCTGTTCTTCGTCATGCAATATAAATTGGTGAACGCAAGGATCTTTGCACTCATCACCAGTGTCACCGGACATATGTTCTTCTTTAACAAATTTGGATGGGCGACCGCAATGCTTTTCGCGGTCATCACCAGTGTCACCCGAGATCTGTTCTACGTGATCTAATACGGGTTGGCAGTTGAAGAGATTTTGGCAGTCATTTTGAGTGTCTTTAGAAGAGGTTCGTTCTTCTTCATCAAATTCAGATTGGCGAATGCAATTATTTTCGCTGTACTCGCGAGTGTTGTTACTGGACATCTGTTCTTCTGTATCAGGAGTGTTCATGCTGTACATCGGTTCTTCTTTATCAAACACATAGGGGCGAGTGCAACGATCTTCGCGTGCATCACGAGTGTTACCCGAAATCGGTTCTTCGTTATGCGATACTGATTGGCCGCCGTCAAGATTTTCAATGACATCACCAGTGCCACCCAAGATTTGTTCTACGTTATCCAATACGGATAGGCAGGGGAAAAGATCTTGGTAGTAATTTTGAGTGTTTATATCTGATCTTAATTCTTCTTTGTCAAATACACATTGGCGGATGGAATGAATTTCGCGGTCATCACAATCGTTGTTACTGGACATCTGTTCGTTATCAAATGTAGATTGACGATCATAAAGATCTTCGAGGTCATCGCTAGTGGTACCCAGGATCTGTTCTTCATCCAATAGAGATTGGCGATCGTATGGATTTCTGTAGTCGTTCCAAGTATTGTTATCTGACATCCGTACTTCTTTATCAAATAAAGAACGGTGACCGCTAAGACTTTCACGGTCATCGCAAGTGCCACCTGAGATCTGTTCTTCGTTATGCAATACAGATTGGCGAACGCAAGGATGTTCACACTCATCGTCAGTGTGAACGGATATCTGCTCTTCTTCGACAAATGCTGATTTGCGACCGCGATGACTTTCGAGGTCGTTACCAGTATCACCCAAGATCTCTGCTACCTCACCCAAGGCGTATTGACAGTTGAAAAGATTTTTGCAGTCATTTTGAGTGTTTTTATCTGAGAGTCGTTTTTCTTTCTCAAATACAGATTGGCGAATGCAATGATTTTCGCGATCTCCGCCGGTGTTGTTACTGGACATCTGTTCATCATTATCACGAGTGTTGTTATTGGACATCTGTTCTTTTTCATCAAATACAGATGAGCGACTGCATTGATATTCGCGGGCATCACGACTGCTGCCTGAGATCTGTTCTTCGTTATGCAACACAGATTGGCGACCACTAAGATTATCGCGGTCTTCACCAGTGTCACTCGAGATCTGTTCTACGTCATCCAATACGGATTGGTAGTTGAAAAGATTTTTGCAGTCATTTTGAGTGTTTTTATTTGAGATTCGTTCTTCTTTATCAAGCAGTACAGATTGGTGGATGCAATGGTCTTCGCGGTTCTCATGAGCGTTGTTACTAGCCATCTGTTCTTCTTTATCAATTACAGATTGACGATTACAAAGACCGTCCAGGTCAGAACTAGTGGTAGGCCTATCCAAGATCTGTTTTTCATCCAATAGAGTTTGACGATCGAATGGACTTACGTAGTCATCCCGAGTATTGCTACGTGACATTCTGTCTTCTTCATCTAATAAAGATCGACGACCGCTAAGATTTTCGCGGTCATCGCAATTGCTACCCGAGATCTGTTCTTCGCCATGCAATACAGATTGGCGAATGCAAGGATCTTCGTACTCATCACCAGTGTTACCGGATATCTGTTGGTCTTCATTAACAAATGCAGATTGGCGACCGCATTGATTTTCGCGGTTCCCACCAGTGTCACCCGTGATCTGTTCTGCGTCATCCAAAACTGATTGGCAGTTGAAAATAGTTTTGCAGTCATTTTGAGTGTTTTCATCTGAGATTCGTTCCTCAGCAAATACAGATTGGCGAAGGTAATGATTGTCGCGGTATTCGCGAGCGTTGTTACTGGACGCATGTTCTTCTTTATCCAATATAGATGGGGACTGCAACGATTTTCGCAGTCATCACGAGTGTTTTTACCATATCTCTCGGTCTCGTTACTGCAGACTTTCTTTTCAAATCCGGTAGCGATTAGCTGGTCACCACAAGGACTCGAAGCGTTTGCTTGCTCTTTTTTCTGAAAGAATACGTGTTTTTCGATTTTGCTAACAGATGGACGGTCGTGTGGATTCTTTGAGATCATCAGGGTAAGTAGGTTGATTAATCGATTTCTTGCTGTTGGAACACCAACACACACATTTGAAAAGTCAAGGTTTAGGCCGTGTCTGATGTTGTATTGCCAATCGTAAGGCGATGAACCGTAAGGATGCTCCCCGTCACTGATTATTTGGGCCATGACGATGCCCAGAGAAAATATATCAGCTCCTTGACCCAATTTAGCACGTATATCGTAAGATTCTGGCGGTCGATATCCATCCGATCCAATTCCTTCTCTCGTTTGCGTGACCTCTTTGAAGCCACTACGGAACTCCTTAGATATTCCGAAGTCCGAATACTTGAATTCTCTGTTTCCTATCACAAGTATATTGTCCGGTTTTATGTCCCGGTGAAAGAGTTCATTTTCGTGGATGTAACGAAGTCCATCGAGCAATTGGTGGGTAATGCTCCTAAACAATTCAAGCTCAATTGCTTTAGATTTGCGGTCTTCCATGTACTTTGTAAGATTACCATCGCACATCTCCATAATGATGTAAAGTTGCGAACCCAACGCAGTCGGAACAGTTTCGTCAAAGTCGATAAATTCCACGACGTTTTTGTGATATAATTTTTTAATAACTCCGAGTTCCATCTTTGCCCGATCAGTTTTCTTGATGATTTTCACAGCTACATGACGAAATTGTTCACTGTTGCTCGCGAGTTCAATGCTGCTCTCTTGTCTACTGCAACCGCAAACCTTCCTTTCTTCAACCATCTGAAATCTGAAAATTGAGATAACATATTGTAGGAAATATTGTTCCAGTTATATTATAAATCGGCGTTTCTCAACCTTTTTGACCTGGCGGACCGGTAAAACTTGAAAACAAATATTGCGGACCGGTTAGCCTTTGAAAATCAAGTCCCGAGTATAGTTTGCGTCGCGGCAATTATTTGTTGATTACAATCGGACTGGATTGCATTTTCCAGTCAACGATCGCAAAGTCTTTGAAGGAAAAAATGAATGATTTCCAATTTCAAGGCATATCCAGTAACACAATTTCGCACACAAGTAAATGTCTGACACGAAAATTTGACACAAGACTTATTGGGAGCACGGACGGGAACGTGACTTTACGGCACTTATGCACGGATACCGTATGTCCCCTTTCAAAAGAGGATTTGTAGCATTTACTTTCAAGAAAACAGTCCTCTCGTTATTTTATTGCCATGGGTGCTAGGCGTGGACATAGAGACAACTAGTAATGGTAATACCTGGAGATAAGACACTCCGAGACTGGTTTCCTATACAATTGACTTACGCGAAGGTGACTTAAAAATAAGGCGTAATCTTCCGTTTTATTGTCTGTTTACGTCCGTCTTATCGTGTTTCGCATATTTGGCAAATTGAATAGAAAACCGTAACATTGAGAACCTCCTCGCGACGAGTCAGCGTCACATGAAAAATAATAGGATGGTAAGAACATTGGCTCACGTTTTTGTCTGGTATACAAGCCTTGATAAGTCGAAGGTTCCTGCTTACAAGAAAACCATCCTTGTTTTGATACAGAAAGTTTTTGATCAGAACTGTACCGTATTATATTGATTGTTTTGATCAAAAAACCTGTAAATCGGGGTCTCAAACTCAAATGTGCTCGGGGGCCAATTTCCTAGTCTTTGATGACGCCGCGGGCTGCAGCATCAAATAGGGGTATTATATGCATTTCCAAGTAGGCGTACTTGACGGACATAGCAGACTGGCATTCCATACACATCGTATAGCCTAAATGCGATTAACTGTTATGTCATTTGAACACCGTTGGAATTATATCTAACGTTGTCACCGGAATCGCGTCACGTGTCAGTGTTGTATTGAGTAAGGTACGTTTCATTGTTACGTCAAAAATACTAAATAATTCCACAAATTATGCCCCAAACAGTCACTCAAGTTTTTATATAATAACTCGCAAACACAACTGGTCTTTCCTTCCAGTGTGGAAAGCTGAGATTCAGCAGTTGCCACAGCGACACTGGCAGCACTGAGCTCCTACACCACCTAGCGGAACTACATCCACGAGAATGAGAGATATTCATTTTTCAACGAAGAAAAACAGTTTTGCGGTGTAATTACCAGGGCTTTGGAGGGATTTAACAGCAGAGCAGACGTATGTTCAATTTTCATACATCAATGCCGAACCTCGGTATGCGAAATATGCCTGTGAATATTGTGGGTATTCGGCATACCCGCAATTTCATTATCAGCACAACCTTGTTGGCCAATTGTATACGGTTCGAAAATAATGATCACTATGTATTTTCGTTGCACATGTCGATATGTCGGGCATGAGCCGAGAAATTCCATCTCATTGTTGCGATGAATCGGATGAGCAAATAGGCCTACTCGTTCTTTTGTGATAGTTCTTTAATCGGGCCGCGAAATTGGACAGTGTTATTGAGTATGCAATTATGCATGCTACTTGGAATTCATTAATGCACATCATCGTCATTCACTCCAGTAAGGATTTTCGAGCTTAAATAGGGGATGGCAGAAGAGCAGCCCAAAACCCCATGGTATTTTATGCTGGAGACAAATCACTGATTTGATACGATATTTCCAATTTGTAATCATCTGTTTCGTAAACTTGTCAATGTGCAATCTGCATATTGCATACTTTAATTCGTTATGGGAATGGCGCAATGTGCATGGCACAGTGTTTAATTCGATTCGTTTCAACGGGAAAATATTATATTCCGATAAATTTGATCGACACCGGATGGACTGGTAACTAGGGCTGGGCAAAATCGAGTACCCAGCTGATTCGATTCTGAATCGAGCATAAACCTTCGAGTCGAGTCGAGTATTCGTCGAGTATTCGAGTATCACTCAAAAAGCAGTCCTATGTTCAAAACAAGCAGAAATCAGTCCCATTTCCACATTTTATATTAGTACAAAAGGAAATTCATGACAAACGACTGTCAAAATGACATTGCCACATGTGGTGACTTGAAATATTGTACAGTTACTTGTACACAGGCCATTCAAAATGAAGACTTGTACACAGGCCATTCAAAATGAAGGATACACATGCAATTAAAAATGGACTTGTCAATTAGTCAGTATAAACCGTTGCATTTCAGAAAGACGAGAGCTTCCACGCGCCTCCCTGTGAGGCTAGATCTTAATGCAGATGCTGTATTTCCAGCTGTTGAAAATACTCCTTCTGATGGAGTGGAAGTAGCTGGCACACCCAGATATTTCAATGCTAGGTTTACAATGTTTGGATACTTGGCTTTATTCTCTTTCCACCAGTTCAGAGGATTCTGATCCTGTGTGAGCCTTTTTTCCAAAAAGTATTTCTCAAGCTCATCATGAATTAAATTAACATCAGTGTCGCTAGAGCTGGCACTTGACTCACTGGAATCATAAACTGCATCAAGCAGCTTATTCAATGAAGAGCTTTGACTTGGACCACTGGTAGTTGTGGGAGTACCTTTGGTAATAACAGTAGTATCCTTTTCCTTGCCCACTACATCCTCCAGCAGTTCACACTCAAGCAAACCGCGAAGTTTAACAGATTGTGTGGTGTCAAGTCCTTTGACTTTATATCTTGGATCAAGTGCGGTTGCTTTCCAAGTAATGTCACCGTCTACAGGCATTTCAAGAAATCGTGCAGACATTTGCTCTCCCAGTTTTTTACAAAACTCTTTTATCGGTCCGCTAGCTTCTGATGCTGCATCCCTGACATGTTTCTTCAATGATGTAATATACGGATTTCTGAGTGATATTGAAACTTGCCTTTCAGCACCCAAGATCTCAGTGGCTTCAGCAAAAGGTTCCAATATGTCAGTCAGTTGCTTCATCATTATCCAGTCCGATTGTTTCAGCATGTATTTACTAGTTTGGGATTGTTGCTCATTCAATACAGCTATTACTGGCCACTGCATATCAAATAATCTCCGCAACATGTAGTAGGTGCTGTTCCACCTGGTTGTCACTTCCATCACAAGCTTTCTGAACTCTACTTTCATCTCCTCGCATTTCTGCTTTAGTAATGATGTTGCTAGCTCTGATCTTTTAAAATGAGCAACAAG
>ATSW01038694.1:0-11166 GCA_000444245.1 Botryllus schlosseri
ATGATATTCTTAAAATATTAATTGTAAAACTACTTGCCATAAATAGTTTCATTTCAAATCCAAGATTTTGAACAAAAATAACTTTGCTTCTACAGGTTTGAGTTCACCCAAATGTGGGTGCAGCGTTTTTTAGCCAACCCAGCAATTTTATCGAATATCCAGTAAAAATTGGGGATAAAGTGATTTTTGAACAACCCTATGCACGTACGGTGGAGTAGAAATTTACTGCATTAATTCTACTTGAGTAGCAACGCTGTCTCAGAACTTTGACGACCTCCGACCTTCTCTTGTCACAGGACCGTCAGCTTTACGCGGAAGCCTTGATTCAACTGGAAGAACGACGCAGGGCGTTTGAATTCGAGAAGAGCCAATGGTACCACAAGAACTTCATGCTGCTCACCCCGTTTCGAAGTCGGTCGACGGCTAAAACTTGGCTGAAAACGTTCCGTGTCAATATTTGTCGATATTTCCGCAGACAGCAAGCATTCAGACGAGAGGTTGAGAAAAGCGAGTTCACCGCGACAGGAATCAGAGTCGCAGCATCGGCCGAGCCATTCTCTGTCTTCGGAAAGCCCGGACCGGGGCAAGGTACGCGCAGTTTGAATAACGTGATTTGACGCTTGCGCTAATTTGCCTGCCCAGGGTTGTAACCGAGTCACGGGGCTCCGAGTCAATCTCACTTTTATGGTTTTGACTCGAGTCAAGTCTGATTCCAAGTCGGCAAGCAGAGGATCGAGTTCGAGTCGTTGTATTATGACTCGAGTTCGAGTTATCGTGTTCACTGCTCAGTTTCCAGTTAAAGTCTCGTTAAACATACTTTATATCGAAAGGTTCGCATTTAAAATATAATTTTCCTCACTTTTAGCAGTTTCTGGTCACGTTTACAAGTACCCGTACCAATAGACGAAGACTCAATAGTGGGGTTACTTTACTAGTCTTCAAAATTACCAGGGTTGTAATGACTCGAGTCACGACTTTTTGATGATTTTTTCAAAATACGTAAATGACTCGACTCGACTCGAGTCAATCTGTGTATCGACTCGCTTTTGACTCGAGTCATTGCGCATGACTCGAACCAAGTCATATGACTTGAGATTTAGACTGTCAAGACTGACATTTCGTTGTAATTTCGAACAACACCAAAGTAACCACCCTATTGGGATTACGTCTGTCGGTACTTGTACTTGAAAACGCGACCAGAAACTGTTAAACGTGAGGAAAATTTGTATGTTATAGATGCGAAACATTCGATATCACCAAACAGAGTTATAAAAATTGGTTCAACAAGACATTAACTGGAAACTGAGCAGTCAACACAATGACTCGTACTCGAGTCATAATACAGCGACTCGGACTCGAACCTCTGCTCGATGACTTGGACTCAGACTTGACTCGGTGCTGAATTGAAAATGACTCGACTTGACTCGAGTCAAAACCATAAAAGTGAGAATGACTTGTGACTCGGAGCTTTGTGACTTGGTGACAACCCCGGTAATTCCTATGAAATGTCGGTCTTGGCCGTCTGAGTCTCGAGTCGAATGACTTGGTTCGAGCCATGCACAAAGACTCGAGTACAAGTCGGGTCAATATACACCTTGACCAGAGTCGAGTCATTTCCGTGTTTTGAGAAAATGACTCAAGTCGAGTCATGACAACCCTGTGCATGCCTTTGTGGGACATCGCTTTTTCATGACAACAAAACTACGCTACACATCAAACAACCCGTCTATAACACATTACTACAGATTACTGGTGACTCGACTCGAGTCAATATTTTTATTGACTTGACTTGTACTCGAGTCATTGTGCATGACTCGAACCAAGTCATAACGACTCGAGACTAGGACGGCAAAGACAGACATTTCATTGTAACTTCGAAGAATAGTAAAGTCACCACATCATTGGTATTTCGTCTATCAGTCCTGATACTTGGAAAATAGGGCCAGAAACTGTTAAGAGTGAGAAAAATTACGATATTATGAATGCGAGCTATTCTATATCACTCGAGCAGAGTTGAAAGGAGCGACAGCAAGTTCTCTGACTCCTTCTACCATACCACGGAATTTGCCCATTTTCCAAACTCTATCGGCCGATACTGATATTTCTTTGAAAATGCGGTATTGGCTTAATATTATCTGCCAGCCGATGATAACAATCGATCAAACTTTAGTTTTGACGCCGTTTGCGAAATTTGTGTTTTTCA
Source organism: Botryllus schlosseri (assembly GCA_000444245.1). Lineage (NCBI taxonomy): Eukaryota > Metazoa > Chordata > Ascidiacea > Stolidobranchia > Styelidae > Botryllus > Botryllus schlosseri. Next base: position 2,204 of record ATSW01038694.1, read on the forward strand.
GTTTTCGTCTCCGAATTATCGACTGACGTTAGGAGCACCCGACGCTCTCAACCAGTCGTTGATTCGAATTCATTCAGCCAATCAACACAACGCCTTTTATCCCGATTTTACAGCAAGGTGGTATTTTTTATGGTATACCTTCTACTTCTACTCCAGTATCAAAGTTGACTGCTTTGAGTGCTTCTGGATATCACTCCGTTGCGATTGGTGTTGCTACTCTTGTTTTTTCTCCTACGAAATTAGCAACGACGGCTTATTTTACTGCCTCTGTTTGACGCCAATTGTAATTTTTCATATTAACTCGCTTTCTCCTACAAGGCCCGCTTGGCAATCGCCCCCGGAACACACAAACAACGCTTACCCCCGCAAGACGAAAAGCACGCCTGCCAATACCATGACACAACCCTCGACTGCAGAGCTGTACAGGGTTTTGGGTCTCACCTATCAGGGCAGCGATAAGGAAAACGAAAACTCTTCGGACGTCGGAAACGGAAGGTGCGTTCTTCTTGCCTGGGATGCGATTTCACTGGTTTGGGAAGATTGATGCAGATTTGGACAACTAGAAAGTTAAACTAGAATTAGAATTATAGCTGGCTACGTGATTAAATCGTTAGTTTGCCTTTAAAAACGACGCCCACCAAATTTGAATTCATTCCAACCCATAATCGCGGATTTCGTACAGTTTGAAATCTTTGAATTTACCCAAAATTGAGTCCCTGAGTCCTACGCGGTACACAATTTTTTCCACGTTAGATTGGAATTGTTGAATTGGATTCGGAATAGAAATCGAAAAGATGGTACTAAATCACAGAGTTCGTTCTCATGAACACAAAAATGGCAATTGTTTGTGCATCAATTCAGGCAAACCAGATATTGGATTAAAATTGAAATGCGAGCAAAGAAACATTTCTCAAATCAGGTTGGAATTGAAATTAAGAGCGTAAAAACACTTTCCAAATTTGATTAGAATTAGAATTAGATCAATGAAACATTTCGCAAATTAGGTTAGAATTGAAATGACAACGTAGAAACATTTCACAAATTTCATTGGAATTTACCACCATTTGATCTAAGTAGTCCAACTAGAATAATTATCTATTTGTCCAAGTCTGCCCGCTTGTATCCTCTTGCATGACGGTTTTGCCTTTGCATCTGACACGCACGGCTTTTCATGTCGCACGCATGTCACTTTTTTCCACGCCATTGTTGTATCACACAGCTCGTCGCAAGTATGCCCGCGTTCCAGCGGCACGTCTAATCTGCGTGCTGCCGGCCCGTACCGGGACAGTAATATTCCTGCGTGGCGACGCCGTAAAAGAACACGCTCGAAATCAAGACCGGTTCGAAATATCAAAAGTCTCGCTGATGATGATGATAACTCAGGACTTAACAGTGATTTTGATCAAAGCTATTCAACAAACAGATCTTTCATCGATAATAAAAACAACCGTTTGAGATTTACACCCAGAACTGGCAGAGACATTACAAAATGGCGGTCCGTTTCAGACATGGATGATTTTGCCTTTTCGTTACCCGGTGACAATATGCGTTTTATCTCAAAGACAGAAACCCGGCCGAGGTCTTATTCTACTCCATCCACGAGCTCTCCGTCTAGCCAAGGATTTGTGAGCGCCAAAACTAGCTTTGACGATCTGGCGTTACCGTCTTGCAAAGCCGTACACATAAAGAATGAGTTTCCGGCTGAGAATAAGTCAGGCGCAGGCAAATCCAACGGTTCCGTGTCATATCGCAGCCAAAAATCTAGAAAATCGACTTTGAAACAGTTTGTGAAGAGTATTTTATCTCCTAAACGGCTGCAATGTTCGCCTGTGCCGAGCGCGGGGACTATTTTGCGTCCTTGTTCTGATTTTAAAAAGTCGTTAGATCATTTTGACGGCAGCTCGAACAATGTCACATGTTTCCCTCAATTTGGATTGGATTCGCAGCTACAATATGCGGACGTAAGTCCAAATGGTTTACAGAAGACGAATTTGCGTGTACATCAATCCCCGTGTGGTTATTCAACTCCTGGAGGCGACCTCTTTGATATATCAACCCCTCAATCTTCTAACAGTGATGTTAGATTGCAGGGAAGGGGAGCAAATCTGTCACCATCCTACTCTATGCCTACGCTTGTCAGTGGTTTGAAGCATCGCGTAAAGAGCAGGCGTTCAAATTCGATTGAAATCGCGACCTTGCAAGGTTCAGTTGATCGTCACAAAGCTGCATTGTTTTCAATGTGCTGCAAGTTGAAGCCTGCGCAGGCCAGATTCGATGCCGGTGAAGAGGATTGTGCGTTTGATGCGGATGAAACAGCTGCTTCATTTGACTCTTGTGATTATATGGAGAAACTTTCTCAGTTGCAGTATTCCGATAGCATTTACGATCAGTGGACGCACACTAACTCTACTGGATCTGTTAGGAACGGAATTCTGTTTTAGTGCGTGAGATCTAAACAAGAGTGTGGTTCTTAGGTAACGTTGGTTCAAGTGTTCTTTATTGGTATTGAATGTGATTTCTTGTTACGTTTGTTCATCTGACATTTTCAGTTCTTACGCACGTCAAACAGTTTATTGAGTTCTGTACATGTACTGATTGAGTATGTGAGATGGAACATTGAATTGTGCTCGGAAGGTGGTCAGCAGCATTGTTCAAAAGCAATATTTTCTTCAAATTTGAATGGCCATACGGTAAAATTTTTAGGTTGACTAAAAAAGAGTCTACACACCGATTTTGCTCAATTCTAACCTGCAGAAGCGAAGCTATCAGGGTTAGAAATAAAATTTTCATAACTATGAAATGGTAAGTTGCCTAAAAACACGGTGTATAACTGTATTGCAAATTTCACTCGATAATAATAGCGTTTACGGTGGAAAATTATTTCATTGTTAGTTACGGCACTACCCGCCAGGATTGTAAGCAAGTCACAAGGCTCCGAGTCGCACGTCAATCTCACTTTTATGGTTTTGACTCGAGTCAAGTCATTGTGTTAACTGCTCAGTGCTCAGTTTCCCGTTAAACTCTTGATAAACCCACTTTTTATAACTCTGTTTGGTGATATCGGATGGTTCGCATTTATATTAAACAAATTTTACTCGCGTTCAGGAGTTTCTTGGCGCATTTTTAAGTATCAGCACCAATAGACGGAATCCCAATAGTGTGGTCACTTTACTATTCTTCGAAATTACAACAAAATGCCGGTCTTGGCTGTCTGAATCTCAAGTTATATGAGTTGGTTCAAGTCATGCGCAGCCAACTCATATGACTCGAGTCCAAGTCAATTCATTTCTGTATTTTGAGAAAATGACACGAGTCAAGTCGAGTCATGACTCGAGTCATTGAATCTCTGCTCCCCACCGTAAATACTATTATTTCCAATCCAAAATTTTGAACCCCAATAACTTGACTTGTACAGGTTGGAATTGAGTCAAATATGCTACGAACCCAATTTTACACGGCGTTTATCTTGGGCTTTATAACTCAATTCGAGTGATTTGCGAATGTTCACTGGTGTTTAACTGCACGATTTCTTGAAAAGCATGAAATATATTCTGTGCATGATACCGGGTGTTATTAGCATCATGACGTCTTCAGGCGGCTTGATTTACTGAAAGCGGTCATCGCATTCTTATTAAGGTTACCGGCAAACCACGAGCGTCTCATCTCGTCTGCTTCAAAGACGGAACACCAGCGAAATATCAGACGTTTCCATCACCGTGTAAAATCATCTACGCCTCCAGATGGATTGAAAACGAACCATCCTGAAATGAGTGCTCGCAAGTCAAGACATAAGAGTCACGGCTTGTTTGTTAAGAAAGCAAACCTTGACCACAGACGCAGTTGCAGCGAACCAAAAGAAAGTCCCTCCATGGCCGAGTTCAAACTGAAATCTGACGGAGTTTTGGACCAAAAACATCTTAACAAGCTTCGCAACAACATAGTCGTGGACGACTTGAAAACTGCCTTGTTTCAAGACTGAAATACACCTCACTGTGTTTGGATTTCCACTGTTTTTTAACCTTCAATTGTTATTTGTAGGGCTGTGGCAGAATTCGAATATCACTCATGATATTATAATATAAAGGCTGTGAAATATGCACCTATTATGCGACCACAAACAATATAATTCCGCTCCACATCACTTGAAAGCATTTTGAAATTTTCAGCGATGCCTATCAAAACTTTCGCTTATTCTCTTTGCTTAATTCACTCTTACCGGCCAGTTACCTGTAATTTCAGTACACAAAAAAATATATCTGACTTGCTAGAATCTATGGTCGATCGTACTCGGACCATTGTGCCAAGCCCTTGTTATTTGATGTGAATTTTGCAGACTCGGAGCAAAGCGTTTTCGTAGCCCCTCAAACACCAACATTCCGTTGTTTTCTAGTCTGCCTACTCTGGAGTAGATTTCCATTGTATCGTGTCTTTTGAAGTACGAATCTGTTTTTTACGAAATTTAAATGTCCGCACCCAGCCAGTCATGATTGTATCTGACGTAGCCACAAATGAAACTATTTTGCGTTCTACCCAGTACAGCACTCCTTGGAATGATCTGTACGAATGCAGTGTTTGTTCTGTGATCTTGAACCCACCTGAGTTATTCACTCTCAACTCAAAAGTCTGACATAAATTTGGATGCCTATTCACGCCGCAATCCCCAAATTCATTGATACGAATTTAGGTGCCCACCTCAGCTTGTCCAAACGTGTTATTGCACAACTTAATAATCGTGTGATATATATTTTGATTTGCACATAAGTCACCTTTGCTTGTCCAAACTTGATATTATACAAAGACTTATTCGTACAGCAGTTTCCATGTCACAATGCAGGTAAATTCCAATTCTGTTCACTACGGACTGCCTGACTACTAGATGAGAACAATCAACTGCCGAAGTAGCATATTTTAGCTTTGTTAGATGGTGATGTGCCTCTTGGCTCCTGAGTCCCATTCTGTATTTTCAATGTCGTCACTAAATTTGTTACATTGCCGTTGTTTAATAAAGCGATTTTATTGAGTATCTTAGTATTAAATGTATGACAGCTTGCTTGCGAAATAGACACAAGCATTGTTTGCTGCTTCACGGTCTCGGGCTCACGAAGTAACCCAATATTTCTACTTCATTGCCAGTCAAAGTAGCGATTTTCAAGACGTTCGGTTCAGTTTTATGTATGAATTCATCAAGTTCAAATAGCAACAGAACTTTGTGATGAAATGAGAAGGAGGGATAGTAGAAAATGAATGGCTGTAAAGAACTTGTGGAAAATGAACGGCTGTAAAGAACTGTTTGAAACAGATTTGTGCGAGGGCTAGTGACTCGAGGTGGCAGGATGTATCTTTGAATGACCTTATAGGATGATCTTGTATTATGGTCCACGGGGCTATTGGATCCAGTTTTAATAGCAATGTGACTGCTTTTTCCTCAAGGATTGTTAGGTAGAGGTGGACATAGCCAATGAATGTGAACCAATGGAGAAATATGCACAAAAATGTAACCACTCGTTGTGACGATGTACAACAAGAGTAGAAGTATGCTGATATGCTCACTCAAATGTCAAGACGGTGACTCTTAATAGGTCAGCAATGTTCGATGTGTGACAAAGCAAGATGTATAATCTGGTTGTATGGAGGCCTTTCCAGCTGACCTACACATGTCCATTCGAACACAAAACAAGCGTTTTCTGCTATACAAAAACGTGTTAAATGATTGAAATAGTCGCATGACATAGTAGCAACGTCGGCCAGTATCGCATTCACTGTCCAGCAGATGCAATTTGTACGTGTCCGCCCCTACCAGGCACGAATGTAAGTGCATTGAGGGAGTTGCATCCAAGTGTGCTAGTGAGCAAGCTCTCCAAACAACTTGGTGTTATGATGAAGATGCGTGCTTCCTTCATTCAACTGCTGTCCGAAGAACTTGATGATGACGACGACTTGGTATCTTTACGATGCTGGTTTGGGCTTTCAGATCCAGAAGAGCTTTCGCTATCTGATGATGAGCTGTCATCTTAAAGAACAAGCAAAAATATAAGAGTTATTTCTTGGCAAGGTATTGTGTGACATGCACAGAAACTATCATACAGCAATGGAGATCTCGCTATTACAGTCGATTTGAGTGCTTGAACCTGAATAGACTAGCTATAGTGCAATTGGTGGCGTCGTAACACGCAATTTACCGTTCAATTACACCATCATTCAGTGCAAGACACCCTTATGAGACGCGCCAATTCATTGCCGGAAACAACAATTGGTTGCAGACTTGCAGCATACAAGACGTAATACATAAATAAATGACATCTGTGAAGTCGTAATCAACTTACGGCAGTGTCACAAAGTGCAATAAAATAAGCATGGTCGTAAAACAGCAAAATTATTTTCAATTCCCTGTAGACATTGTTGCAATGACTCGATTCACGATTTTTTTGATCAATCGACTTGAGTCATTTTTCCAAATGCGTAAAATAACTCGACTTAAGATCCTGATACTTGGAGATGGGCCAGAAACAATAAGGACTGACGGAAATTTCGATATTATAAATGCGAGCCATTCTATATCACTCGAGCAGAGTTGAAAAAAGTGGGTAGAACCAGATTGAATTCAAAACCGAACATTAAACACAATGACTTGGACTCGAGTCACAAATTTGGACTCAGACTTGACTCGAGTCAAAACTAGTTAAACTACAAGTGAGATTGATTTGTGACATGGTTACAACCCTGGCTGTAGGACTAGCATTAAATTTCCACATCATTCATACTGTGATTGTGTCATAATAGGTGATACTTTATAATACTTAATTCAGGATGGAATCACTCAGGTATTCGATTTTGCTCAGCCGTAATCAGCAGTCAAGGTTCATTGCAATCGTTTTTACCTTCTGAATCACTGGATGATGAGGATGAGCTAGAATCGCTGCTACTACTGGAGGAGGATGAACTGCTTGACGAATCGCTAGAGCTCTCTTTTCTTCGCTTGCGCTTTATAGCATCTTTGTCCTCCTAAAGCATTTTGTGTTGTGCAGTCATTTTCTACTCGGTGGATTACTGAATCTATGGGGCTATAATCTGAACTGAGACCACCATGAATGATCAGTAAGGAATAGTCACTTATTTTATTATTATTCAGTTCAATTCATTGCTAAATATTTCATCATCAATATTTCAATACACCACAAGACTACAATGAAAGAGAGGAAGGTGTTGAGACTTCAATCAAGACATATTGAATGTCTTGAGTCGTATGAGTTGGTCAAGTCGAGTCAATACACAAAGTGACTGAATGAAGTCGAGCAGAGTCATTTTCCATTTTAGAGAAAATGTTCACGAAAAATTGCGACTAAAGTCAACAACCCTGTTATACTTTCAAAACCTGAGGGCCGAGTGACGAATAAGGCTACTCCCTTAAGATCCAGAGACTCCATACATTGGCAGTTGACTACATAAATAATTTCAGATTTAAAAATATATATTTCAACACAATACGGTGATAGTATACCAGCATACGTTTTGTATTTGTTTTCTTTTTGTGTCACGTATAGTTTTGTTCAGCTGCTTTGTCCTCGATGTTCTTTCCACATATTTGCGTTTGTTCTTGCACTCATACGTCCAGTGCCCCTTTTGTAGACATTTCTGACAGGTAACGTTGGTCTGAGAAACAATAAAGAGTTAAGACGTTACCGCAAGCTTCCGACAATGCAGGTAGTGTTAAATTGTAAACAGTTGATGAGATGCAAGTAAGTATGTACTTTTTCGAGATCTCTTTGCCTTTGCTGCAACACGGCCATCCACCTGGACGACGACATAATACCCGAAATTTTATATTATTCTATAGCTGCAATACGACTTTCGCGCTGAGATGACTAATCGGAGAATACTCATTACTCACCGTTGTGCGAGTGCCTCTAAGATCGCGGCGGCTTCAACGAGGCGCAATTGAAAGAGCAGTGCGGAAAAAATATATCCGAAGCCATCTGTACCGTGTAGATGAAAGCGCAATACACTCTTGTTTTCCGCGATTAATTCAACATATCGACTTTATAATGATTTCAGACACTGATTTACGAATAGAGTTTCCGGTGTACGTCGTCCGGCGAGAGACTCCTCATCATTTTTGCACAAATTACCAATCTAGTTAGTTGATCGTCAACTAACTACTGTTTTTTAGTAGTTCTAGCTCCAGTTGAGTTTTTGAACATTGAGTCGTTTTAGTTCTGGTCATTCTTTGGTTCTAGAGGCTGAACCTTTTCTTAATCTCACGGTGAATCGTGATTTTCTACCGGTGTTCTGCTTGGCAGCGTTCTTGCAGCCATTGCTAGCTCTCATTCATCACTACTAACCATGCTGTAGCCAGGTGTCGTGTCTCGAAGATCGAAGCTCCTCCCATGTCAATCTCGAAACCCGTCCTTTTGAAATGCCGATTCTATTTTCAATATTTGTTGGCTCATTCGCAATTCAGTACCTCGATTGCGATAGAATAAAATAAATGTGTTGTTAGTTGTGTTTTAGTTAGTTCGTTGCGGGTTTTTAAAGGTTCTAGTTTTGGTTGCAAGTTCTCAAAATGTGAGTAGTTCTTCTAGTGCTAGTCGCAAATTTTGTAAACTCAATAGTTTGTACAAGTCTGGCGAGAGAATCAAAACTCGGTTCGCGACATAAGCTTACCAGAGATGAGCGGATTTGAAATTTCTATGTCCTAATCCAATCCAAATCCGAACCTTCAAATCCAAATCCTAATCCATAACTTTTTCATATTCAAGTCCATGTCCTATCCTAATCCGATTCCAACTGGAAATTCAGAAAAAATACTAATTTATGCAATGGAGGGATTCGAAAATTTTGTTTCACAACCAACGATTCACTTGATTCAAAATAACTTAGTAACCATAAGTACATTTAACTGATCTGAATAAAGTTTGTCGCCATTCGCCACACGACATTTCAATCTCCCAGAAAATAGGTAAATC
>ATSW01038739.1:0-19632 GCA_000444245.1 Botryllus schlosseri
GTTACATGGTGTTAATTTTGGTCCATAATAAGAGAAGATTTCTCATTTCACAGACGCAAGTCACGCAAACCTAACCTTTTCTGAAAATTTTTCAAGTGTTGATTTGTTACTTGATGCATGAGTAAGCTATATTTGTTCATATTAACCTTTTCATTAGCGTTTTCTTACCCCCAATTAAGAATTATTGTGATCAATACGGAGCAATTATGAGTAAAATGAAAAATTAGAGAAATTGACATTTCTTCAAAATTTGGGACACTTCAGGAAAAATTTTGGTATATTTGTAATTAGACTGTAATACTAAAACACAATTCATAAACATTTTTAGCCAACTAAAAATTTTGCAGAATTTTGTTACATGTTGTAATTCAGTGGTTCTCATCCTTTTTGGCTTCGCGGACCCCTTTTGACCGTCACGGACCCTCGCGGACCCCCTCAAGCTTTAGTTCAATTTTAGCTCTATTACGGTGCAACCTTCATCTGTCTTGTGCAAATATGAACTGTAGGCTTGTGATAAACAGCAAAATAATGGTTTTTCTTGAAGATAACATCATACTATTTATGTAGACATTGGTGGACTTTTATTATTTCAAAGGTTGAGAACCGCTGGTGTAATTCAACCCATTTATAGACTTGTGATGCTAAATTTTGGCCGCAGCGCACCAGGCCGATAAGATTGATATCCGCCACATTGTTTCAATTTCAACCGCGAATAAAAATATCATGCCAGAAAGCTTTCAGAATTACTTTCTAAATATATAAATCAGTTTAAAATTTGATGTTTTTTATATTTCCAATTAATGAGCCAGAATTCAAACCTACATTTTGCAATGAAGAATATAATATGTATGGAGTTGACGCGGACCAGTATTGGGTTAGTATTGCTAACCAGTAGATTTGAAGAGGTACATTTCAAAATTGAACAACATATTCAAAGAAAACCAGATATTTTCGAGTGCCACTCGTCAGAGGAAATCGTCAGCGACTAGTATAGAGAATTCGAAAGACCATTGCATATCAACAATCGCATGACCAAATTTATTTGAGGCGTTGGTATGACATACGCCACATGCGTTGATTATACTGTACCATCGTCCACTGACCAGGCTTAGAGCCAAAGTGGCCCGTTCTATAAGTCGGCATCTTAAGGGATCACAATAAGCAATATCAACCTGATGTAAAGTGACTGTTTGACCATGAATGTCAAAACATCCAATACTAAACCAGAACCATTGGATTGTTGAATTGGATTGCTCCTGTAAATGAAACTGTGCCGCTGAATACCTCTCAATCGAAACTATTGGAAGAAAGAGAACATGTCTGAAACATTGCGAAATCGGCTTTGTATATGCAAGATATCAAGGGTATCAAGAGTATCAAGGGCATGTGGTTATAAAAGTCAAAATATATAGTATCCACGTTTGAGATGGCGAAGGATGGAGACGAAAATATACTTATTGTGGACATACGTTAAATAATACCCGTCCCTTTATAGCATTACAATATAAATTCAATGTTTGGGCCTCGCCACTCGCCATTCTACCACGGAGACCCGAATTGTCGGCGGTTCTATGCGAAGTGACTATAGTATCCCGTACCCTCCTATACAAACGGATGTTCACCATGAAAACGAGGCAATGAATTACGCGCGAATGTGTTAGCACAAACAATCTGTATGGTTTACAGAGGTGGTCAGTAACAAAGTACTTGTACTTTTTGAAGTACTTGAAGTAGATTTTGTCAGCTCACACTACTTTTTAAGTAGTTATGAATGCAGACTACTTTTACTTTTACTTGACAGTTTTCAGTTTTGCAGGCAAAAATAAGTGTACAATACCTACTTACTTACTTACTTGTGATTCACCACTCCTACTTCTACTTGAATAGAAATTTCGGCGTTACTTCTACTCCTACTTGAGTAGCGACGGTGGCTACTTTGACCACCTCTGATGGTTTATCGGTGGAATATTACATGTAAACAACCAATACTCAGGTAATGTAAGTCGCAGAACAGCCACGATGCTCTTGTACATTCTCAGAACCCAGACAATGACACGGCATGGATCGTTATGTTGCTTGTAGGGGTCACTATGTCACAGTGTATTGTTACAATTTCTGTTCGCAATCCCAATGTCTTACCAATCGACTTTATTGCACTATGTGCACTTGTTATTCGGATCAATTGTATTGGTCTAATTTACGTACTTAACACAGCCTACATTAAAGGGTCATTGATTGCGTAGGCCGTAGGGGCAAGGCAAGCCGGCGGTTTTCATAGCAATGGCCACGCTCTGCTGAGCGCATTCCTACGCGTCCTCATCAATCGACGCCAACGTTTGATTTAACAGTGTCGGAGATTACATGTTTACCGTTTGCTGCTCTCTTTGGCTTATCAGTAACAATTTGCAAGGTTTATAGTTGATGCCGATTTGACTTATGGCTTCTAGTTATAATCAGCCAGGCATCGTGGTAAAATAAACATTGGCCTATCGGCTAGGGTTACCATACGTCCTCCTTTAGGAGGATATGTCATCCTTTTTCAGGTTTTTGAAAATGTCCTCCGAGGACCCCTAAATGTTCTCATTTTTAGGAATTCGCCCTCCTTTATAGCTTTTAGAGGTATTCGAGTGCAAATGGGCATAAATGACGGTAAACAGGAAATTTGCGGTGCGAACGTAAGCGACGACCTTTTTTTAGTCAATCAACGGAAAATATGAAAGAAGATCTGTATTTCGAGAATTGCGCAGGAAAGTTGACCTTTTATTTATTTTTTTAATCGACCGACCAAAATTTCGTTGGAACTTTATCATCTGTCCAGATTTTACTCCAGTATTGTAAGTCTGAAAATTTTGAAAAGTGTCCTCCTCTCCCGATTCCAAAATATGGTAACCCTCTATCGGCACAATACCACGGCATGGTTAGAGAGAGTGTGGTTGACAGTTTCCAACATTTGAAGAGAATCTTGCGCAGAAACGATTGTATACAATTGAATGATATATATTCATCTTGAACAGTTACGGCAATGCAGTATGTGCGCAATGCGCACCTTGCCACTTGGGTACAGTAAGTAAGTGGCGGCATAAAAAAGCTTATGATATCCAGAGGCATAAGCAGGCCCTAATCATGATTCACAGCTTATGCAGTAAGTCACGTCACTGTAAGTCACGTCACTATACTTTGGTGTTGTTGCTACCGGGAGGCCGTACCTGGTACGCCTACCTACTGGATAGTAGGATACCACTGGTTTGATGTGGAATTCACGAACTCACCAGGCGCGAGTGGTTTAATCTGGTTCTTACAGTGTTCTCTTGTAATTAACATGCGATGAGGTCACATGAAATTGTCATTCGAGTGCTTTAATATATGCAATTTGCACAATGTACAATTGCACAGCTCATGCACATTGCACAATGCATTACACATGCACTACGCATGTTACGTGTCTCGATATGCTACCTTCCTCTGTCTTCGTAGTGTTCTGTACGTAAACCAGCATTGAACGAATAACTTGATCGACTTGTTCATGTTCACACTATAACAGCATATGTCGTGTTTTCGTTGACTAGAAGAAACGCCAGCTTTAGTTGCAATATTAAGACACTTGTAGTGTTAGGATATATGACTAGTAGCAAGATGGAATACGTAGTGGACACCGGACACGCCTCTGCTACAATGGGGCGACATTACGAAGCTACACGCTAGCAATGTTATTGTGTCCGTCACACAATTTAGCTATTTCGTTTGATGTCGTTCTCGAATCGTGATCGTAAACATTTCCGCGCATTTAAGTATTTCAGTCAACTCCGTGACTTGCTCATTCAGCAGTGATTGGCGCATGCGTATTGTATGCTGCGTGATGATAGCAGCTTGCAAGTTTGTTATCGCACAGCTGCGTATCGTCAAGCTCAGTAAGTTCTGAAGCTTGGCCGTTTCCTTAACTATACGTATAAAGTACGTCACCGTGACCTTGCTTGTATGAACTATATTTAACATTATGATATTCAAACTAGCTTGCTGTCCGATATGCTTTATCAAGGTCCCCGTGAATTTGAGATCAGATCACCGAATGTGCTCCAGTTGTCATTTTATTTCAACGTCAACTCGCCTGGCAAGATGTTTGTATAGCTGCCGAACCGTGAGGGAAGCGAGATAATTTCGGAATCAGTTGAATCATACAGAATGTAAACAGTTACGCGTGAGCCTAAAAAACATTGAACGCTTTTCTAGACATCATAGTACAGTTATTAGTTCATCATTTAAAGAGCTTCTTAGAGGTACATAACTTCAATATACAATGGAATAATATATTCATATTGGAATAAACCCAAATCGCCAGCCACTATAGTAGAGAATTGGAAAGAACATTATTGATTGTTGATATACAATGTTATTTCCCATTCTCTACCACTTGCTGACAATTACCCCTGACGAGTGTCAGTCGAAAATTTTCGGGTTTGTTTCAATATAAATCTATTATTCAATTGTGTGTTTCATCATTCCTTGCAACATCTTACCATCCGTTAGTTAGTGAGCAAGGTGAATTAAGAAAAGCCATCGTACTTATACACACCAATCAATATATTGCGCAAGGCACTACTAAAATTGTAGCCGTTTCCGAACGAACCTAGTTAATCCTCCCCGCATTGAATATTATCAAGACTAAGAAAACATTCATCAGTAAAAGGAGTGTTAAGGGGAGTATCACGAATGAACGAAGCGTACTCGATAATATAGTCGGTCCACAAACCGTAAGTGGTACTGATACTTCTGAAGAGTAATAGAATTTATCCATGATCTCAATTCCGTCGATTACAGTAAGGTAAACAGTTGAATAGTGTGACTCATAAGCATCGAGTGACGTACAGTCATCGTTTCGGCTCGTAGTGTCAATAATGGTAGTACTGTAGAAGTACCGGTATGCTTACGGTCAACTTTGCATATCTTCTTACAACTGAATTGGATCCAAATTTTACTATTCCGCACACCGAAGATATCAGGATTAGGTAATGCAAATATAGCTTGGAATAAAACCGGATGTTTTTTAACCCGCACAACAAACATGTAGTGATGAAAATGATATTGGCCAAGGCATATCGAACCGTGGGTGAGAGAGTGAGAGAGAAAAAAGGCGGCCACTATATATTTCTAACAATCGGCTGCCGAGACGGGGAACCGCTTCTTGTATGCCGGCGTTGGGCTAAACGTACCTTCTTTGCGCGAGAACCAGTTATGCAGTTCGGTGTAATCATCGCTAAGCATGATCGCACCCACATGATTAAAAGCATACCGTGATTAGGCAGGCGCCCGAATTTCTGGACTGTGCAAAGTTCGTAGGTGTACTCATTTGAATATTGCACTCTCGCGCTTATTCTTGCGTAATAACCATTACAGCCCCCATTGCATCGCTATGTTTACAAAGGTCATCTGCATGTGTATACTATATATATTAGGCAGGGGGCAAAAAAATAAATCTTGGTCAGTGGTGTCGCAGGGAAATCAGCATGTATTTTACGGAATCACGCATCATCATCTTAGTTACGAATTAAACGAAAATCTTGATAGTTTTCATATATAACATACTGCTCTTGCATTATTTCAGTTATTAGTACACATTCAAAGTATTATTATTCGTGTTTTGTTCAAGCTATACTCAACAAGAAATCATGACCGACGAAAGGTACGTAAATGTATCTACGTCAGACTTTTCTACATTCATTTTGTGATCGAAAGTTTTGTTCATTGTGATTTCAGTAAAATTTGATGTTTTGCATTTGCTGTTCCGTCAATAGTCCAATTAAATGGAGTGCCTTTAGCATTGTCGCCTCTTTGACAGGGAATCATGGGGCAATAAAGTCGAAGCATTTCTCGCCGTGCTGGGCTACATCATCGGGTTGGGCAACATTTGGAGATTTCCGTACATGTGTTTCAAGAATGGGGGAGGTAATTGATGCACATTATTATTCAAATATATTATATATATATACCAGGCTATCCGAGATTATGGGCAGAAGAAAAAGGAACCGCGCATCATTACTAAGTCCCACGCCAGATTTATGCCGGCTTCTCGGTAGATGTGTTCTATAAACTCAGTCAACCACCCTCGACATCAAATTGTATCGATTCACCAAGCTACGTGGCAGTTGCAATGTCGGTATTTCAACAGGCTTTAAGGGTCTGTTCATACCGGCTACTCAACGCAGACCGTCTCGATTTACTTTGTTTCGATCAATGCAAACATAGTGCATACCTAGCCCGCAAGTTCTTTCACTTGCAACCCGCGCTTGCAACACACTTTATAAACTTAAAGTTCCGAGACGGAGACATGCAGCGACTAAATATGTAATTACATTGTTTGGAACAGAAAAAGAAACATTATGATTTATTTCAATTAGATATTTGTAGTTGTTACGCATATTCAGTTGACTCTACGTTTGGCTCGATGCTCGAAAGAGCAACTCGAAGTTCTTGATTACAGGCGACCTTCGCATAAATCAAAATTTTAATAGCTACTATCGAAATTTGCAATGCCTCTTGTGGCGCCTGTGCTACGTACACTATCTGGATCGTGCATTACTTGATATTGACAATTTTAACCAGCACTGACACAAAACTTCAATTCAATCAGAACTTCAATTATGACGTACAAAAACGTCAAATGCACAATAGTTATTTGTCCAGCGCCGGCTGTAGTAACTTTAGCATTTTCGAAGGTCGAAAATTCCTTTGTACTTTGTACTTGGATGTAGTATGCTCTTGTTAAATCTTGATTCTTACATAGTATCGCGACGCACGTTTCGGCATGAACATTGAACAGCAGTTACCTCGAACAGACACGATGATTAATGAGCATGCTATGCTATGTGTACTGTGAAAACAGACCCTAAACCGTGTCCCGTGAACAAGTGGCACTTGTAGGACATAGATTTACGGTCAGTCGAGCGTGTACCGGCGTTTTCGAAGGGCTACTCATCTCCATTGAGAGATTTTCGATCCATTGATTCATTCGTGTGACGTAATAAATTCTTGGGCGGCGCGGACGACAAAAATACCGGTAACTTTCCACGACCGAGCTGCGCGTTCCGCGTAGAACTCGGCGGAATGCGTACGGCGGCGGAAATTAAAGCGATATGTCAAGAATGCCATTATATCATTGCTACAAATCTGCCGTGCGTGCGACCACACTGGCCTGCCGGCTTGTTCGACAATAGCATCGCCGTTTTTTTAGCTTAATAAGGAGAACGGGACTAATACGTCACAGTTCAAACGTAAACGCTTTACGCAAAACCCGAAATCGGTGCAAGTGCAATAAATGCTTTACGTGGCAATTAAATTTGCGAAAACAGTTTTGCATCCAAAGCCTATTTGCTTCAATAACATATCACTCCAGCGAGCAATGAAACTTGATGTATTCAATAATTTTCATTTGCCTTTGCCTGTCGCATTCTGTGCGACTTCATTCGAATGTGTTGACAATGTCGCCTAGCAACATGACATATGTGAGGTTTCTGGTGTTGTTTGTGGTAAAACGAGCACAGTGCTAACTTGTATGCGGATTTATGTAGGGATTGGTGGTAATATCGCACGGGTTGACTTCTACAAAACGGTTCTTATCGGTTTCTGGAAATTGCGACTTCTAGTGAGTAATAAATCTTTCGGCATCGACTCAGTATTGCTGATGCATGTCCTACAGTGAAAACGTAAATCCCCAGGCCTAGGTTATTCAGTTGCGAGTTAAGCATATGAATTGACTATCGTTTTTTGAAATATGGTATCACTATCCAGGAGTTTCCCTTTCAGTTTCCATTCCCCCACTCACCCGACGCTTAGATCCGTGAAAATTTGAATGAAACAAGTTAAAACAGGTACTGAGTGATAGCTTAAAATGACCGGACGAGGAATGCCGAAATTTCGAAATCGTTAAGGTTAAATTCCACACGCTCTTGTGACTTCTTTCGACATCCTTGGCACCTTGATTGTGTGAGCTAAGAACACATATCTCCATTTATAGTCACTGGCCAAGCCTTCTTATCGCCAAGGACACCGTGAAGTCTTACGTAAAAAGTCCGATTACCACTGGCGCCCTTGAACGAATCCTCATGCTATGAGGTTATTTCGAAAATGGAACTGACACCTAATCTTTTCCGCGTATGTAACACACTGGTATTTGTGGCACTATTACAAATGCATCGCAATATCGTAACTCACATTATGACCGTTAATATATTGCCATAACAGCAGTTATTATTTTTAATTGTTGTTTTATCTTCTCTGTTATTTCATGGTTTGTTGGTTATTCAGCCTTACAATGTAAACACTTCTTTCCTTCACTGCTATAGTATTAAGACCGCAACAACTCATAATATGGTCATCCCCAGTCTAGTATCTGATTATTTTTGACGAAAAATAAATAAATTATTATATGTCTTTCTGTAGGTATGTCAAATCGTTCACACTAGGTACGAAGAATAGTTCCTCGAAATAGATTGTACGGTGTTGAGTTTGACATAAACAGCCTCTTTATGGGCATGACTGAAATACACCCATTTCGACAGCAGCATTCATGCGTTAAGCCACATGTTCAGTAGTTGGAATTGTTGTTTTTGCAAGGCTGAAGATTAGCGGAGGGGTTTGTTTTCACGGCAAATATTTAACGCACGCATAGTTGAAGACAACGCCCACACTATGCGGCCTAATGGTTCTGTTACGTTTTTACGATATCCGCTCGCGATTGTTTACTCAAGGCTACTCCCGTCATGTTGTGTGCGCTGTGCGTGTGCTGTGTATGTAGTATTTGAAATATTCATACAGTGGAATATTGTATTCATATTGAGATAGACCCGAATATTTTAAGCTGACACTCTTTAAAATTCGGGAAATCGAAGCGAGAACTCTAAGCTTAGACTTAGGCCATCTGTTCGTCGCGATCACTCCAATTTTCATGCCGTCATACTTGGCGATACGATTGTTGATATAAAATGTTCTCTTCAATTCTCTACTAGTTGCTGGCGATTACCCCTGACGAGTGTCAGCCGGAAATATTCGGGTTCATTTCAATATGAATTTATTATACAGTATTATACTGCAGTTCTGTACTGTAGTTCTCAAAGAGTATATCTTCAAACGTTATTTTCCTATTCACAGGTGCGTTCCTGATTCCCTACGCGATGTGCGCCGTGTTGATCGGCCTTCCCATGTTCTTGATGGAGACCGCCCTGGGACAGTTCATGAAAAAGGGCGGAGTTGGATCGTGGAACATCGCGCCCCTGCTGAAGGTAATACGCGCGCTTTTTCGAACGACATGCAACGCGTTTCGTAGTACACACGAGCGAATATGACACGCGTAATATTTCGTGCCGTGAAAGATCGCTGACGTGAAGGATATTGCTCACGCGATACTTCCTGCAATTCAGTCGTTTGCAGATTTGAGTCTTGTTTCTGCCGCCACGGCGGTTTTAATACAGCAGCTTTCAATGCGCTTGTGATTCAGCCTTCCGAAAGACGCTTACGCTGCCCACAAATTCTTGATAACTCTAGTTGTCGTAGTGGATAAATTAAGCGAAATGGCGTGATCAAATTCCATTCTAATATGTGAAATGTTTCTATGGTCTTATTTAAGTTATAATCTAATTTATGATGGTCCTGAATATGCTAGTGCGAAGCGAGCCAAGCTTGGCTTACTGACAATTGCCGTTCTCGCGCTTATCAGAATAAACTCTGATGTGATATCTGATCTATATTTTGGTTCTACATTTCTATAACTTACGGTTGGATAATATATTCATATTGAAATAAGCCCGGATATTTTCGGCTGGCACTCGTCATGGTATATTATTTGACTGTACACTGTACAGTGTACTGTACATTGAAGTTCTGTACCTGTATGGAATTAAATTCAATTTCCAAGTGTTTGCGAATTCATTAATTCGAATCTAATTCGGATAAAATTGTCTAGCTGCAATTATAATTGTAATCTAATTTGGAAAAGCCGAAAATTTCCTTGTCGCCCAACTATGAGTGCAGATATAATTAGGTACTGAGGCTCTAGGTCGGCTGTCATTGTTCAATTTTCCGCTTAAAATTGGCGCGTCGGAGTCACGTGACGGCTCAATTATCCAGCTGCTCCAAGCGTTGCGAGTCGTGTGAATGGTTCGCATCCAGCCTTCTCATATCACAATGGAAAATTCCAAATAACTTTCCTATAGAGACCCGTACGCACGAATAAAACACGGAAATCGATAGCGGTCAGACGCCGTGCTGTATCGCGTTGTAAACATTGATAACACAGCGCAGTTATCGGAATTGAATCTATATTCCAGCTGTTTGCGAACGCGGATTTTCGGATGCCTGAATTATTGAGAATGTTATGCGGTATAGACGCTGATTGTTTTGTAACATATAAGGCCTTGTTCGCGTGCTTATCTAATTATGACGAGAATGGGTATCCTCCGTACGACACCTCTGTAATACCAACCAACAGGCAGTAAACTCTTCACATTATACAGTACTTTTACAGTATTCGTGAAGTGCAGTTATATTATGTGCAACTGATAACGTCACCAAACGTTAAATATTTTTGTGTTATAATGTCTCTTTGGTTCCATCTAGCGAGCGGTATTTCCTCTGAGTTAGAGAACTAGAAAATATAGAAATACAACAGAGAAGTTCAGTTGATATCAAATCCTTCACTCTCATAATCACGAGGATGGTAAATGTCTGTATAGCACGATTGGCTAGTTCCAGTAGCATTGTCAGTAAAACCATTAATTAGATCAGAAGAGCATAGGACGGTTTCGCAAATTGGAATAGATTACTGCCACTAGAATTATCTATCTGTCCAAGTCTTCCTGTGGGCTCAAGCATTTCGTTTCTATTTGCACAGGGCGTGGGACTCGGCTGCTTCCTTGTGATTCTCTACTGCAATATTTACTACATTGTAGTAATGGCGTGGGCCATACTCTATTTCTTTGTGACAATAAGCCACGGGACACTGCCTTGGACGACCTGTGGTAAGATAAATTTCTTGAACCCCCGCTGTGTTCCCAAGAGTTTTATGTGAATACGCAAGTTTATTCCCTTCTCGGGATTGACAGAATGACATTTTGATGCCAAGTACCTTCAAGTGTTTTGGAACCTGATTAAGTTAAGACTATAATAAACATGCCATACTTTCTGCATTCCATTGGTGGCAGCATTGTGGAATTATCACGGAATGCAGCGTTTTGCAAGACGGTAAATCCGTTGATAAGCACTACCGCACAGCACTCATCTGACGTGTAAATATTTATGACGCCTATTGCGAAATTGCTGTTTCGGTCCAAATTATGCTGTGCGTCATGCAAGAACCGGCAAAATCCTTAAATATTTTTCACCTAAAGCCGGTCACGTTTCTGTAATTTGCGGTTTGCGAACCATGCGACTTCTGTGAAATCAGAGAAGGGAGTATTATACCGCGTGTTTTTCTATTGTGCATTGATGAAGGGTTTCGCAATCTTCCGAATAACTTCGGATTTCGGGCTGTTATATGCGAGCTTATGGTGGATTTATCGATATAGATTTTTATAAATTTTGAAATCACTTGTTATTACAACAATAAATTTCCATTCAGTCATTTTTAGACGTGTCGAGGGGTCGACATAGGATTACGAATGCATTTCATGATGTTTGATTCTTTAGTTTTACCATGCTTGCTATAAGAGTATAATTACAGTCATAGCAATAACATACTATATATATATATATCGTTGTCTCATATGCTAGTTCTCAACTATGGATAGAAATGATATATGAAGCACAATTATTTTATATGGGGCATAAAATTGATGTCGTACTTGAGTTAAACATTTTTCATCGATAGATTTATATAATGTAAGGCATACATAATTGTTGAACATATTCTACTATATAGATAACTGATCACGATATCTCAAACCTAATGCTGTCAGCTGTAACGGTCTACTGCGAAACCCATCGTGAAGGCAAGTGTCAGTATATATTTCAATGCAGTTTATGTATGTTCGCTCAAATGCAAGAACTGGATTCGGTGTCGTATTCGAAGTCGCATTTGCGACGCTTTTGTAGACTTTGTAAACTTTGGGTTTGTCGTACAAATCACGTTATACCAAACATCTAGTGCTTGTCAGTCTTCATTTCCGTGATGGGTTGGTCACGCTCAGTCGGTATTGTCAAAAACACCACTAGATGGCGATATAATGAAAAGATAGTACGGTGTCGAAACGACTTGCGGACTTGGAGTAGTCTTGTAATCAGACACCCACCATGGTCCAGAGCGTGTAAAATGAGAGGCATGTACATTATACGAAAACGAATAGAAGTTAACATAAAAGGACAAAAGAATGTGGCATGTATCGGTAGGCGAAATCGATATGTCAGACCGTGGTACTATGATCTTGAGGTCTGGCTAATATTTATTCAGTATAAAACCCTTTATATTTTGACTTGAATGAGGAAATTGGACAAACACTTGGATAACGTGTCTAGAAACGAAACAACTAGATTATAGTCGAACAATCTGGTCGTTGGCAATTGGTTCGAATTAACGCCTCGATGCAATCTCTTGCAATAATCCAATAATCTTGCCCGGGGCATTTATTGTCAAGTGAAAACGATTCAGCTTCTTGATTTGCTGAAATTCCTAATGCAATCACTCATCATGCGGTATCAGTCTGCAGGCCACCCTGCTGGACACCAAGCACTTCACGAAATGCCAAATCCAGCTCTTGCTCTATTTTGCCGACTATAACATAACAACTGGTTCATATTTCTTTAGATGAAGCCATTGTGCGTTCGTATCTGCAATTCTGCGCATTTGCATGTTTTATCCTCCCAAAACAGGTTCTTAGTTCTGTAGTATGAACGTTTATTTCCCAAGTTCTGTTCAGGATGAAACTTTTTTGCGCGTGTAATTCTCTTCGGCTGTTCAATGGCGTTGTCTTGCTTATTCCAATATGGAGGGAGTGATCACCACCAATTTCCGTCTAACCATGTCCACATTTACAATGCAAGCCTACAGAAACTTCGTCATGTAGCCTATTTGAATTTTCGTGGAGTCCTTCTCCAGATCAAGTCGTATAGGCTTGTATGACTTTCAATCAATGAGATTTCATGTATCAGGACTACTATTACTTTAGGCATCTGTTTCCATTGGACATATTGCTTATAAAATGCTCCAAGCCTCATTAAGATTTGTCATATTTCGACGCCAGTTGGGAAATTTGCATATATCTTCAATAAATACTGTAGTTTATGAATGACACATTTCGAAACTACGTTGGTAAATAGTTGATTCAACGCCCCCGTGTTCCTGGTAACTGATTATCCACTTATCCAGTAAAGTCATTATGGTATTCATGTTGTGGGTGACCGCACATCCGCATATTAGTAACGTGAAGTACTTTCGTATTTCGTATACAGTAGTTGACGGGAGCTGGTGGTTGAAGTTCCTCCTTATCTGGAATTTGAAAGATTAACGATTGTACCGTGGAAGTTCTGTACGAATCAATGTGTATATTACAGTGGTTGGCATGGTTGCGGGTACTGTGAAATATCAACGCTCCAATTTGCTTGTGCTGTGTACACAAAAGCTCGTAAGTGAGCTGACATGTATTTTGAACGATATTTCAACCTACCCGACACCGTGCGAACGCGCTATTCTTTTTGTGCGTACTGGAAGTTGGAAGTACCTTGGCCCATACTCCTCCCGTGTCTTTCATTGATATATGCACTATAAATTTGGCGTGTCGACTTATGTTAAACACTGGTGTGTTTCCATTGGTCATGGAAATTTGCAGAGCTTGTTACAACCCACAAACCTTACTCCTGTTGATGTAATGTTGGCGATAACGTTAAATAATTTTAACTCCTACCAGGAAAAACAACACGGGCCTAACCTTCCACCTTCGACTTTCCATATTTGCCGCTGACATCCAAAAATAAAATGGTTGAACCGCACAATTCGTAAAGATAAGCTAAATTGGACATAGTAACTTTCCGATTGGTCGCGAAATTTGGGTTTCGGTGGCAAATCCCGACTTAATTGTGTTGTAAAAGTTTCCTTGCATTCTCTTTGTGATTTTACGACATATTCACCGCCATACTGTCCCGCGATAAAGAGATTCGATGTTTTCCTCCCTGAAATCAACCCTTTACCCTTCTCCCCGAAACCACAGTTCTTGAAACAAGCAGCGATTATGTCGTAATGCTCTGTACGCACAGTATGATACCGTCGTGTCTAAACTGGACTTTCTTGCACGCAGATAACTGGTGGAACACAGAGAGTTGTGTGCGGTACGACTCACAAATCCCAGGTTCTGATAACAGCTCTCTGTTCAACGTGACCACTGCACCGTTTAACGTGTCCGCTCTGAATCACACTGACGAAAAACAGACTTTGGCAGTCGTCGAGTACTGGAAGTGAGTTAGCTGTCTTATACCACGCCGTATTAGTGGCAGAATATTGGGCTGATATTGTACTTTATACAAATGCTTTCATAACTTGAGTCTAAATCGTCCCGCGTTTTTGCAGTGAATTCGTTCTGAGAAGATCAGAAGGCTTCCACGAGCCGGGCGATTTCGGCAACTGGCCTCTGATTCTCTGCTACATCGGGTCGTGGGTCATCTGCTATTTCTGCACCTTCAAAGGTGTGAAGTCTACCGGAAAGGTAAGGATTGCACAATTATTTTATAAAGCCTTTACTTGCTGCCTGATGTAAAATAGATCATACCAATGGATGCAAATGACAGCTTGTTATTCGTTTATCCAGGTTGTTTACTTCACCGCCACGTTTCCGTACGTCGTGCTGCTTATCCTATTGGTGAAAGGATGCACGCTACCAGGCGCCATTGATGGAGTGAGGTATTACTTGCAGCCTAACATTACAAGATTGAGGGACCCGCAGGTATGCAAACTAAACCATCTCCTCGTGTGATTGCGATTGCATAGTTACCAGATTATAGTGAAATTCACTAACACCGATAAACTGACAGGGTTGATATTATTTTAGTTAATATTGAGCTATGGTAGTGATTCTCAACTGGGATTCATACGAACCCTAGGGGTTCCCTGAGTCAGTGTAAGGGGTTCACCGGAAGTCAAGTTATCAGTACTTTATGAAAGTAGACCCTGTATCCTTTCACAACTATGTGCATATTGTTTCTTTAGGTGTGGGTGGATGCTGCAAGTCAAATTGTATACTCGTACGGTATCTGCTTTTCGACATTGATCACGTTCGCCAGTTTCAACGACTTCAAGCAAGATTGTTACAAGTAGGTTTTTTGCCTTTCCGAACATCACTGTAAAATAGCGATCAAATATCTCTGCACTATACAGTTCTCTAGTAGCATTTTTCCGGAAAACCAGAAATTAGATTAGAATTAAAATGTGAGCAGTGAGCATAGAAATATTTAGCAAATTATATTACCAGCATTTCGCTCTAATTAGTCTAGGGTTGCCATGCCATACGTTTGGATTTCCCCGGACGTGTGCGGAATTTGAGTGATCTCAATGCGTCCGCGAGGAATTGCTAAGATATGTCTAAATGTCCGGAATTTGGTCAAATTGTGTTTTAGTCCCTATTTAGTATTCACCTGACTAACCAAACATTGCTATTGTGACGTCGTATTTACAGACAATGTATTCGCACGTAATTTTTAACCCCTAGCGGACACACAAGAGCGTCCGGTTTTTGAGCCACGAAAATATGACATCCCTAAATTAGTCTAATTAGAGTGGACTTGTCCAAGATATTACAGACTTAATGACATCTATATGCTTGTGCGTCTTACATTTCCCTTTATCTTATTTACCAGGCATGCGATAAAGTTGGTCGCCTCGTGCAGCTTAACGTCGTTCTTGAACGGGTTCGCTATCTTTACCGTGATCGGAAACTTGGCGTACGTGCAAAACGTTAACGTCACCGACTTGACCTTGGATTTGGATGGTGAGTAACAACTAACAGAATTAAACTTTGCTGATTATTCTCTGGTGATCGAGAGAAATGGAGTAATTGGTCAAGTGGTTGCGATTTTCGATTTCTTCCACTTCTGCATGTTAGATTTCAGTATTTTTACCCAAAACTAGGCTTTTTTACTTACCATGAAATCGCTATTTCTAGTTGTACTCTCCTAAAATCGTCTACTTGAGTATCAACGGTGACTACTTTGATCTCTTCTGGTAATCAAACAGGGCTTGATATATCGTTCCCAGTGTTGCTATGAACCAAATTTTAGTACTAATGCCACGAAAGTGTAGTGTAAACTGTCAAGAGCCCATATTTGTCATTGTCTTACAATGTCGTTGTGATTTGTAGGTCCTGGACTCGTGTTTATCGCATTCCCGACTGCTTTGTCGCTAATGCCTCTTCCTCATTTATGGAACGCGCTGTTCTTCTTTCTCATTATCATCCTCGGAATCGACAGTCAGGTAAGTCACTGTAACTCACGAACTAGATTTTTCAATTGTATGTTAAATTTATGTACCTCCAAGAATCTCTTCAAGTTTTATGATACGCATCACCTCTTTGATGTAGATTGGACTCTTGTCTATAGTCCTATACATCTGATGTAGAAAATATCTGCTACGAAAAGAGAGTGTGTTCACACCCGAAAGGTGTTACGCGACAACAGAACCTACCTCAGACCCACACCACGGTATAAGTCAAACAATATTTTATTTCAACAGGGGGATGTAGAATTTATAACCGCTGGTGTATATTCACACCTGCATATCAAGGGTGGTACACGGCTGTGAATGCACACTTTTTTCGGTAGTAGCGTAGGGCCCGGTATAGTTATCACAGTATCCAAATCAACTTTATAGTCCCGCATTATAGACTTATTGACCACATTTGTAGTTTTCTGGAATGGAAGTCGTCACAACTGTGATCGTAGACGCGTACGAGTCCACTTTTAAGAAGATCAAATACGGACGGGAGCTTCTCACTCTTGCGCTGACCGTTGTGTACATGCTTCTCGGAATCCCATTCATGTTGAACGTGAGTATATAATGGCTAGGTGGTTGAACTAAGATTGAACTGGTCTGTCATTTACAATCTTTCCCTATGTGATTTCTCTGTCAAAATCCATGATATGATCAATATCCAATTGAAGTATTTTGACATGACTTGGATACAGCTAAACTTCTATTTGAGTGTAAACATCGCGTTACTGCTACTTGAGTACTACCGCTGACAATGTTGACCGCCTCTGACGATATACTGAATACTTTCCGTTGTCATTTGATGAATTGTTCACATCAAGATACAACTTCTTACTGGATTTAATATAATTGAATGGCATATTCATATTGAACTCAATGAGCCTGCCCGGATATTTTCGGCTGACACTCGTCAAGGGCAGAGAATTGGAATTTCAACAATTGTAATATAGATATCTAACCTCGGGAGATTAGCAATCTTAGCGATCTTATAAGTTAGTTATCCATAATAATATTTCCTATCCCAGAGCGGAGTCTACATCTTCGAGCTGTTCAACAACTACGCAGTCGGCGGTACGACCATGCTGTTCTTGGCGGTCGTGGAAGCCGTGGCCATTGGACACGTGTACGGAATGGAAAACTTCATGGAAGACATCAAGCTCATGATCGGCTACAGAGTGCCCAACGCGTTCAAGTACTGCATCATGTATGTCACTCCGTCGCTAACTACGGTGAGTGGCCTTTTCTTGGATAATTGGAAATTGGATATAACTGCGGAGCTATAAATCGAATTCTAATCTACTTTTTAAAATTAACATTAGAGGCGAGAGCATAGAAACATTTCACACTTTTGATTAGAATTAAATTATTGTGCAAATGTGTACTTAATAGTTAATAGCGATCCTTTTCTCATCACCCGAATCTCAATTTCAGATCATCTGCGTGTACTATTTCGTAAACTACAAACCATACTCGTACGAAGGATATGACTACCCGTCATGGGCGCAGTGCGTCGGATGGTTGTTGACAATGTCTTCGTTCATGTGCGTACCGCTGTTCGCCATCTACAAACTGGTAACGGCAAAAGGACGAACGTTATCCGAGGTGGGTTTTCATATCGATCGCGAATCGAAATATCAGACATTGCATTTACTATACTTGCACTGAAACTAGTTTTGACGTGCCTTCGAAATAGTTACTCCTACCAGAGTAGGTACTAGCTTGGCTGACTATACTTTGGCCACGTCTGCTGTTTATCTAGTTCTAAAATCTAAACTATTAAGTAGTATACTATCTATATGTATGAGTTTTGTCAGCTTCAGCACACTGCTTCGTGTTGTCCTTTCGTAGATATAAGAATGATATTACCGACTATATTACAGTGGGGATCTTGCTTGAAGGTGTTCTAATCTTTTACAGAAATTCCAAGAGACCCGCCGGCCTATATTCGGCAACCACATCTTGGAACTGCGAAGCCTAAACGAAAAGAGAGCGCAGCTCGAATCTGTCCAAACTCCGTTAGTATCCGGGAACAACCGTCGAGACCCGGATGTCGCGTCTCTGCAAGCCAGCGACTCCGGCAGCAGCCTTATCTCAGACTCTAACGATTCTCAAGGCAGCAGGCAAACATTCCCGGTGCAGTGCTTCACAGACAGTAACATGACTGTTTGAGAAGATAGCGTCGTGTTACTGGAGAGTGACACAGTAATGGACAATGTGACGTCATAGTCGAGCACGAAAACGTCATAATATACGCGGCAATGCGTGGATTCGTCGGCGAAGTTACAATGGTTTTGCTATCAGGCTGTCGATGGTTTTGGCGAAAACGAACTTGGTTATGGCGCTGTGTATGTGCTCAAAGCTTCAGAGACGTGTGTCTAGGCTTCTGCACCGCAGAAAGCACTGTGTTTCGTGTGTACTGAACTGCTGGTACGATGTAACAGCCTGCATTTGATACGAGTGTTCGGCAGGCTAATCGAAATTCCACTTTCGGATAACGTACTGTCTCCAATCGCAGTCTGAAACTTACAATGTAGGCCAATGTACAGGCTGCATCTGGAACAGCCTACATTTTCCACGCGTGGTCGCAGGCTGATCGAATCACGGATAACGTACAGTCTCCATTCGCATAAACTTGTATGTATACTATTAGGCGACAACTCGAAAAAAAACACGATCTGGGTATTTTATAGCTACGATGCAATCCTTATTCGCACTGGCGAATTGTTCGAAGCAAAATATGAAATTGATATATTTTTCGTGTGTAATTTCTCGTTTATTTATCGCCACCAGACGAAACTCAATTCGCCCTAAGCCAACTATTTTTCCGCCTTCTTACTTTTAAGGAAGTCAAAATGCGCAAGACGTAGCCCTTAATCGCAATCAGGTCATCACAAGTATATAAATACGGATGAAAATTAGATAGCACATCCATGACAACGAAATATATGTGCGCGTGTCGCACGTTGTTCGGTGTCTTGTGTAAATTCGAAGATCGTCTCTGCTCTCTGATACTAAATGTTCTGAGCTTCGTTAAATTATTATTAAAAATGTTGTGCACTGTATTTACAAATATTTATTAGAGCGCGATGGTGGACTCTTCGACGAAACGGTTGGATGCATCATTTGATTTGCTCGTCGTACTGTGCCTAAAGCTCAGCTCTGTTCGTAATGTAATATTC
>ATSW01038781.1:0-11957 GCA_000444245.1 Botryllus schlosseri
ATGTCCGTGAAAGTGTGCGCGCCGACGCAGGGCTTTTCGGTGCGGTGCAGTTTGGCCTGGGAAATACAAGCCGCGCGTAACGGGTCGCACAGCGTCTCAAGATTTGAACTAGAATTCGTGAATTCGCAAAAAACTTGGAAATTAGTTAAAATTTCGAAATACAACAGCTCAAGTTCAGAGCTCGGAGTTCGTTAATAAACTAACGTCAAGTTCAGATCATATTAAATCATGGTTCATTATCATAGCCTAAGTATGAGAATAGCAAATGACTATACACCACGCTTGGCTCGTTTGGCACTATACAGGAGTATTTTCCAGGGTTGTAACCAAGTCACAAGTCAATCTCACTTTTATGGTTTTGACTCGAGTCAGGTCGAGTCATTTTCAATTTACCACCGAGTCAAGTCCGAGTCCTCGAGCAGAGGGTCGAGTCCGAGTCATGGTATTATGACTCGAGTCCGAGTTTAAGTCATTGTGTTGACTGTTCAGTTTCCAGTTAAAATGGTTCGCATTTATAATATACTAATTTTCCTCACTTTCAGCAGTTTCAGGTCTCATTTTCAAGTAAACCAGAACCAATAGACGCAATGATAAAAGGGTGGTTACTCTACTATTCTTCGAAATTACAATGAAATGTCGGACTTGGTCGTCTGAGTTTCGAGTCATAGGACTTAGTTCGAGTCATGCGCAATGACTCGAGACCAAGTCGAGTCAATACGCAGATTGACTCGAGTCGAGTCATTTCCGTACTTTGAGAAAACGACTCGAGTCAAGTCGTGTCATCAGAAAATCGTGACTCGAGTCATTACAGCCCTGGTATTTTCAGACAAACCATAAATTAGATTAGAATTAGAATTGTAGCTATACTGTTTTTTTTCCAAATCTGTTAGAATTGATGAATTTGCGAAAGCCTGGAAATCAGATTAAAACCAAATTAGGAAGAAATACAATAAAAAGTTCAATTTGTATCAAATCATGATAATTATGCGAATGGCGAAATCCTGTACAGCAAGCTTGGCTCGATTTGCGCTTACACAGCACTATAACATTTTCAGGGAAAACAGAAATCGATTAGAGATTAAAATGATAGTGTAGAAACACTACACAAATTAGATTAGAATCAGCCTACCGCCACACCACTATAATTAGTCCAGTTCGACAACTAGAATGAGTGTCAGGATCACGTCACCACCTTCAAGTCGCAAGTCATCTCGAGTCAATGCACATTTGACTCGAGTCGAGTCAAGTCAAGTCGCTCGATTTTTGGAGATGACTCGATTCAAGTCGAGTCAATAATTCAAAAGACATTGCGCATTATTGCTACCTGTTTTAAATATGGCTCCCCATTTATTGTGAATCGAAGAACGAATATAGAGTTGAATATGCAGAATACACGCAAAAAGGCGTGGCATCGCTGGTACTGCTAAACTATTATTATTATTAACGGTATACCCGCAGTCTGTAATTATCAACCAAAATACGGGACAGGATATGAATCCTCGGAAAGTTTATTGCGATCATATCACATTTCTATATCAATGCTATCATTTTCATTCCATGATGCGGCCGAATGCTTATGCCGTCGAAAATTGAATACCTCCTGGTACGCATCAATATGAATCAATATCAGCACCTTGCGCATAGCTCCCTTTGCATCATTTGACAATTCATGCCAATGAATTACGATCTTTTTCACAACTACTTACTTACTTGCGTAGATTTAAAGTCAGTCAATTCTACTTCCACTTTAAGTAGTTTTAGGTGGCTTATGCAAGAAGTACTTCTACTCGTACTTGAGTATATATTTTCGTCGCTACTTCTACTTCCACTAGAGTAGCTTTCTCGACTACTTTGGCCACCTCTGCATTTTATTAGTGACATAACAGTGGAGGCTCGATAAAACGCACAACCGTTCAGAGATTGGTCGCGTTCACAGTTCACCCGAGTGTCGTTAACCATCCGGACTCCTACAAGACACTGAACGCTTGATGACTTGAAATTGACTCGTCAATTATGCGTCGAGTCACGAGTCAATCCGCATTTCCGAAACGTCGAATCAAGTCAAGTCATTTTTGCAAAGCGACTCGAGTCGAGCCAAGTCACACGAAAAAGTTGACTCGAGTCAATTTCAACACTGGCTAGAACAATCCGGGTTCCCGAATCTGCCGGGTCGCACTACATCCGCGCGCGGCGCGTAGACTCACGTTCGACGGAACCGTCTTTTCTTTCGCGAGCTTTCCGTTCCATATCGCCACGCAGAGATTCACGGGAGACGTGACCTGGCAGCCTTCTTCCGACGTGACGGTCACATGAAATTCTGAGACGGGAGTTTGCCGGTAAATGACCCGGAGGCGGCCAAAAGTCGGTATTACTACTCAAGCAGAGGCAAGGGCATAGATTTCTACCCCAATTA
This sequence comes from Botryllus schlosseri, assembly GCA_000444245.1. Taxonomy (NCBI): domain Eukaryota; kingdom Metazoa; phylum Chordata; class Ascidiacea; order Stolidobranchia; family Styelidae; genus Botryllus; species Botryllus schlosseri. The sequence goes on from ATSW01038781.1 coordinate 2,414, forward strand.
CATGTAGAAACGGTGATTTGCAAGGCATCCGTAAGCTACTACAATCAGTGGAATACAAAAGATCTGAACAGCAGATTTAACCGAAGTATCTCGTACTTTTGTAGTAAATCTACCCAATTCAGAGTGGAACCAGCAATTCGCAAAACATTATAAAACTGCTATAGGTTACTAGTAGGGCTGATACGCTTCTTGCCACTGAGGGATAGGCCTAATTATTTAACAAGAATTATAGTTTCGATACGAGATACGATGTTTCTTAAACTTGTAAGGAGTTTGATTGGCGCTGATACTACCAAGTTTCAACAACGGCAACGATTGTAAATGACATAATTGCGTCGTGATTTCCATAACCCCTTCCATACCAACAAACAATGCAGTGGGACTATAAACATTCTGGTTGCTCTTTGATATGACGACAAGGGGGCGCAAAATTGTTCACTATCATCAATGGGGACATGTCGCAAAAAGTTTAAGAACCACTGGGTTAGAGCATTTGCCCAAATCTACATTTTACAACTGCTTTCTCAAGCCCTTCTCGGACCATCATTTTCTATTTCCAACTGAAGCAGCTTTGGAAATCGCCGATTCCGCTCGAGACACACAAAAATAATCTCACGCACCAGGCCAAGTGGTGCCGGCCTGCACCGAGGCTGTGTCGTCGTACTTCACTTTAATCGCGCAAGGGGTCTCCGTGTTGGGTAATACTGCTATCTTAAGTTTGGGCCCCTCGATCGCGGTGCGATTGATCACGGCTCGCGGCTGCAGATGATACTCGCCCCTGCAAAGAAAGAATAGAATCAATCCCCGGTAAAAGGGACAAAGTCCAATAGTACCTTTTAGCGGATATCGAGAATCGGCTAAATCTAGCACGGCCGTTCTCATCCGTCAACAGCATGCCGGGATTCGGGGTCAACTTGATGGCCGACTCTTTGCCGAGGAGGATTTTCACCCCTTTCCGTTGAGTGGGGAAGCCCCAGCCGTCCAGAAGCTGGACTTCGATGTGATCCTGCATTTTGGTGCCGCTCAAAACCGTGTATGGCTGGAAAATGAAATCGAGATCAAGCGCTTGGTCCGTGGACTAGTTTCAAGTGGGTCAGTGAAGTGCCAATGAAAATCAGTGTTTTCATTTCAAATTGGATTAAATATCGCCACATTATTATCGATAATAGTATATTAGCACTTAAAATTAAAATTAATGATGGATTTCCTAGTTTGTTGAGATTTTCAGTTATGAAACCATTCTTCACAACTTTCTTTTTCCTCTACTGTCACATCGAAACTAACCTAACTAATTCTGGTATATTTCGGTACAAATATATAAGTCAACTGCCTATTGAATCTCTGCACCTCCAAGAGAGTTCTGATATCAGCTGCGGCTGGGCTGGATGTTAACGAGGCTGACATTCTCAAGTTCGTTTACTTAGGTTGATTTAATTCTGCATGGCTCTGTTACCAATTTAGATTAATTTATTGCGTTGTGCTCGATTAGCGCAGATCAAGATAGATTTCACGAGCTAGGTCGCGAAAGGGACCCACAAAAAACCCAAAATCAAATTTGTCAGTGTGCAATAAAAGCAGTTGATGAACTCCTGGTTCAGAGCGGATGCGAGATGGTTATTTCGTTGATCACACGAAAGATACAAATTACAGTAAGTGCATAATCCATTACATCAGCGGAACCACATTAAACGTTACCAAGGTTTGACATTTTTACAAAATGAACAGCAAATCGAAAAAAAAATCAGCGTAATGCACACCACGCCTGCTTAATAGCACCCGACTGTATCATAATAACGAATGCTTCGTCACGGAATTAACTTACACCACAACGGAGCACAATAATTATATCTCAGTGAATTAGAACAAAAAAAGCAGCCGGCAGCCCGATTTCGTGATATCAACAATCAAGGCAAGTGGCGGTGTTCCAACTATAGGTTGTGCGTCACAGTATAATAACACAATGGCTCTCAAACTGTGGTACTGGTGGTAGAGCTTTTCGAGTGGTACGCTAAGAGTTTGGTGGTTTTAATTGTTTTTGGTCTATGATTTACAGTCTCTTGCAGTAGCGGTATAAAACCACTGCAAATACACTGTGCATCGATTACATGTTGGTATTATTGTGTCAAAAGCAGATTCATAACAAACAAGCCAAGCAGCTCATGATTTTGGCTAACAAGGTACTAGGGTTAACATACTAATTTATCAACATATATAGAGAGAGCAGAGTAAATTTACCCATATCACGATATCTGATGCGCTGTGAGTAATTTAATACCCCCAGATTCACAACCTTGAGGAAACAGTCCATCCATCACAATAAATTGTGTTTTCTTGCTATTTATTTGTTTTATGGTATAGTACTAAGGCTAATAACGACTGAATACCTGTACATTTCCGTAAAATAAGTCTTTCAGGATGCAGTTGGTACGAGGTGTAGTTAAAAGCAAATTAAAGTGGTACACGATTGGAAAAAGTTTGAGAAACACTGTGTTAACAGATGCGCCCACATAAGTGAGAAAATCGCCGTTTTGGAAACCGAAATTTCATTGCCAGTTATAACTGCACTGCAAACAAGCACCGCGCGTTAACATGCGATAGTTCATCTTTATATATAGACATGTGTAATATGTTATCGTCTAAGTTATGTGATCAGAATTCAGATTAGTGGCGGAGGCTATTCATTTTCGCCAGGTACGGATAATTTGGCTTGTCGTAGCCCGCACCTTATTTAGTTACAGAGCACGCTTGACGCACTTTTTGACGTATTGATATATTCGAAACAAGGCAATTGCGCATTGACGTAATTTACAATTTACCAATCACATCTTTTATTCATCAATAGTATGCAATTAGCAGGTTTGGCGCCTGTGCTTGATCAAAGCGACAATACTTTTGTTTCGGTGTTCTGTGCAAGCCTTTATTAATCATAATCACGAATGACATTTCATGGCTACTTCCCGTTTCAGATATAGTGTATCGCCAACAATTGACTATTGTTGCAGGTGTGCGATTGGAGGCTTTTTTCAAACAGTGGTAATCTTACAGCTGGCTGCCTGGGGGCAAGGTTGTATAAATAATCAATAATCAACAACACCTTAAATTAATCAAATTAAAATACGCTCAAACGTAACGAATGCTGCTTCACACCACCACATTGTCGTGAAAAACAGTAGTTTCATTTGGCGAATTTTGCTAATTCGTGGATATGAATCGGACAATTGTGTTTGTGTTCAGACAGTAATAACATTTGAAGAGGCACTTGAAGGTACTGAACTTCAGTATACAATAGATTAACACATCCATATTGGAATGAACCAGGTGTTGTTGTAGTTTGCGGTATTCATGGTGTTTTGCGACTACAATGGTCACTTGCACCAGGATAATATTCTTTATTATGATTCTGTAGCTGCCGACTTGAAGCACGGCCCACTTCTAGGCTTTTTAAGACACCGCTTACGTGGATGAGACGGCGAGGAGGAGCCTAGATAAACCTCAAACACTTGGGAAGTGGTTCTGATGTCGACCTCGGTGGAACTCCAACCTGTAACCTATCTGCGTTGCAGCTGTGATCATAACACTACGCTATCTCGTCAGGGGTAATCATCAACAACAGGTACAGAATTCAAAATATCTTTGTTTATAGAAAGTACTTTTGAATTCTCTACTACTTGCTGGGGACAAGTGTCAGCCCAAAATATTCGGGTTTATTCCAATATGAATATATTATTCAATTGTATGCTGAAGTAATAATATTATTTCCGATATCGCTGTATACCATGCACGCTCTACGGTCAGCTACTTAACTACTGGGCAAGGAGGACCCACAGGTTGAAAACCCTTGGTATAAACGCAAACTGGCTGCTGTTAAAGTTACCTTAGACAGGTCGTGCCAGCCCAAGACTCGCAAAGTCACCGGGGTGCCGGCCACAATCCTCAACACCACAGACTCCCGAATCTCAGAATCGATCCCGTACGATATGCAAATCTCTCTGCTACCGAGCGGTCCTTGATTGAACTGTACGTTCTTCAACAGCACGCCGCCATCCTGCAACGCAACATAACTCATCATCATAGACGGAAAAGGTACCAATTGCCTAGTTCCGAATTCGTAGGGTGCTGTATATCACAATCTACGAACATATTAGGTGTAAAATTAATTTTCGAATTTATTAATATGCTATTCATGTATTGCTTTCATAATAATAATTGTTATTGCATTTCTAATGCCGAATTCACTGGTAACCCTCAAGCCTATCCCAAAATTACTTTTAAGATACAAATTCAGAGTGTAAAAAGCAGTACTGATCACTGACCCCCTCTACATATCACATCGTTTGCCGAATTTCCTCGCAGGTACAACTTACTTCGATCGATTTTTTGACCAAAGCCTCGTCCAGGCCTTCGGCCTTTATTTTGACGAGTTCAAGTTGCGCTTCCTTTACCGCAAGCTGATTTCCGAGCGTATCGTGGAGAGTCACCGAGATCGGGCCTGGCCTCATCACGCCCAACTGGGTGTCCTTGTCCCCGAGCACGACGCACCGTATCGACGCCGGCTCGCCAGCAAACGGTCTGCGAAAAGAATTGTTGATCGGTCACTTTCCAAATTTTTGCTCCGAATCTCAAAAATCTCACTTGATGTTGAAAGAAAACTGGACCGTGTTCATTCCAGAGTACAGAATCTCGCAGTACATCGTGTCGAGAGTGTTTTTCGGCGCTTTGATGTCTGGCAGTATGCCGTTACGCAACACGTTCGCGGACACGTTCTTGGTCCAGTTCACCTGAATTATCGGATTATCCATTCAGCACTGATGCCTCAAGTTGAGCGCTCGTCGTGAATTTATGCTTGGAATTCGTTTTCCACGAACAGTTGTCTCGAAATTCCGGTGGCCGCGAAACTAACCAGTATGCTACCCGCCGGGGTTGTAATGTCTCGCATCACGACTCTTAAAAATGGAAAATGACTCGACTCGAGTCAATTTGTGTTGTGACTCGACTTGTACCCGAGTCATACGCATGACTCGACAAATTCTGTAAAACTCATCAAGTCCCACTATATCGTGACTGATAGTTGAAAAATAGGCCCGGAAACTGTTTTTTATCTGTTTGAATAAACATTTTTCTAATGAGAAAATAGAGTATACTATGAATTCGTAATCCCCTCATCCATCATTGCACGGTCCGTGTAGTTATCACTCTACACAACTATTGTTCTGATCTAAATATTTGAATTCTTGTGGTCGCTAGAGCCTATATTTTAACATCTTTGAATATCATTAGTTACAGAAGATTTGTTCTTATTAAATTAACAATACGAAGTTATTCAATGATGTAATTCTCAAGTTCTTTACCCATATGGCTTGTTCTTGTCATTACAAATGACACACACTTGACATTGCTAGATGCCGATATGTATTGCCCACTAGTTCCGTACACGGCGAAGGTCTCCGCACAACTGATCCATATTTCACAATTCCTTTTTTTCTCGGAAAAATTCACTCGCGACTCTCGAATGAAACGCGGCTCGTCTAACTTTCAAGTTAATATCGGCAGTGAGAAACGCGTGTCGCTACCTTCATGCAAGAACAAATGGTTCTCGTCAAATCCACTTCGCGCTTTCCTTCGTCGAGCAGGCGGAAGCTTAAATTCGACATGACTTCGCCCGCTTGCCAATAAATATCCGAACCTGAATCGAAAATGAAAAACGAAATCGGAACAATCGTGAATACGGTCGCATGCAGCCCCTTGTATCGAGATAACGGTAGGGTTATCATATTTTGAGAACCGGAAAGACAGACACTTGTCACAGGCTGCCAAATACGGGTGGTTTTTAAGTTTATACAGCTAATTTCATTGGGTGGACTAAATTTTTCGTCTCAAGATTTCGCATTATTCGTCTTTCTTTTTATGGTATTTCAAGCTAAAAAGGATGACAAATTGACAAAGAAGGGCGACATTTGGGCGAAGGAAGGACTTTTCTTGAAAGAGGAGGACAAATCTTCCTGAATGAGGACATAGTGTGACCCTGGGTAACAGGTAACTGTATATATTTTGGGAAATTACTCAATTTGAATGAAGCGTCCTCAGTCATTCAGTTTTGCCTGCACTGCATGCTCTGTCCACTCTAGCCAGCGGTACTTGTACTTTTATTTACTATTCACACTTACACAGTACATAGCGTGCGAGCGAAATTATCATGACAACTGGAGAAAGGAGCCCTGTCTATCGGTAGCTGAGAATTAGTTTCTGAATCGCACCCAGTCGTGGTGCCCTTGGCCATTTTGTTCTAGTCGCAAAGCTACATCTTGCAATTTCGATTAACCCATCGAACAAATCTACTTTTCAAAACTACTTACTCATACTCGAGTACTTTTCAGAGCTTCCATTTCTACTTCCACTTGGAGTAGTTTTAACATGCTACCGAATTCGCTACTTGTACACGCAATTGAGTAGAAATTCACAGCATTACGTCTACTTCCACATAAGTAGAAATGTTGACTAGTTTGACGTCCTTTGGTTACAGTCAGGAAGCAACGGGAATCGAACCAGGGACCTCGGCTTTGCGAGACCGGCTAATGCGGCTGTCAGGCGTACAGAAAGCGCTCGAGAGACATGGGTACGGTCAAAGTGTCAAAGAGGATGTTGAATCTTGATTTTAAATTCATATATTGTGACAGATCCACGATTATGTCCTCGAAATTGGCGACCTTGCTTTGCCAAACGCATCTGTGACAAACCTGATTTGACTTTTGTCGCCTCCTGCTTGTCGGTGAAGGGATCCACGTAAAAAACTTCGATTGCGGTCACTTCGCTAGACGGCTTCACCACGAACGAGCACGATATGTGACCAATCTAAGAGAATGATTGAACGCGGTCACATCTGTTCTCACGCATACGGGAGTGAGCTATAACTGTGTAATTATAATTATAATCTAATTTCAAAAAAAATGTTGCTATAATTCTACTTCTAATTCAATTCGGTAAAGCTAAAAATTTTCGAGTCCAACTCAAGGGTCTTACCTCTGCCATGCCCACCGCGGACACCCGCGCCGTGATCGTCTTCTCCACTTTCAACCTCTTAAGCGCGATGCGGCCAGATAAAGTACCGCGGCCTCCAGTAGCGCAATCGGTCGTCATCTTGCTGACGCCGGTACTGTGCGGAAACTAAGGAAAGAGATATCACATGGGGGCACACTAGCGTTTGGAAGTGCACGAAAAAGATGAACAGGGTTGACATGCTGTCCTAATCTCTCAGATTTGGAGCAATGTCTGATAGACTTACGTTATCATTAAGGCGTTTTTTTTTTGACATGTCAAAATTTGTCAAAATTTTGTCAAAATTGTAGCGTTAATTGTTCATAAAGTCAAAATTTTTTTTGACGTCTCTATTTCGTTTGTATCGTAGATTTTGCACTGTCGGTGAACGTATCATTTGATATTTTACAGCTGGTAGCCTACTTTATAGACCTACTGTTGTAAACGGCTAATTGTCTGCCCATACTGAATCATCAACGGTCAAATAAAACAAATTGGTGGACAAGGTATTATGGTCAATGTGCCGCAATAACCTAACTGGGGCATCATTCTTATATTGAGAAGCGGATGATGAAAAATTGTATTAGACAACTTTGTCAATGCAACATGGTGTGTCACCAGCAGTATACGCACAACTTGAGTGTTGTCAGCCAACGACTGCTGCTGTTGAACGTCCTTGGCAAGTAAGGACATGCACTTTCTACCCAAGAATGTAGGAAAGTATCTCTCGTTGTACTACAAATTTTTTTAATTATTTCCACCATAATACATATTCCAACCACTGGAATTCTTCATAGTGCAAGATTTCGTTAAAATATTGTTTTTTATATGTACAAAGTTGCCCGTTTCTATGCCAAAAACGTTTTTTCAGGCCAAACTACTTCGTTGGGAGAGCCAGTTACAACCGGAAATGTAGATAACTGGTACAATTTTGACATTATTTGAGAAAACACCTAATTTGCATATGTTAGTCAAAATTTAGTCAAAATTCAGTTTTTTTAGGTCAAATAAAGTCAAAATTTTGATTTTTTGGGTCAAAATTTTCCTTTTTTTAGGTCAAAAAAACCGCCCTAGCTATCATACATATCTCTCAGGTTTATCCTCATTTTTGAATTATGTCCTTATTTAGTGCCTATGTGCAGCAAGTATGTTCCTATTTTCGGGCATTAATACTTCCGACATGTTACACTCTACCCCTGACGTGTTGCCGGGGAATTCAACGCGACGAATTTAGCACTTCGTGAATTTTGCAGTAGAAATTCAATAACTACTATTATAATGAAAGCTATGCAAAAAATTAGCGCATTAATAAATTCAAAAACGAATTGTGATGTATGGCACTTAGTGATATTGTGGCATGTTGAATTCGGCACTCAGTAGGCATGTGTTGATGTATTCGGGTCAGTGGCTAGGTTAAGGGTTAGGTTAGGATGAGAGGCCGCCAATTACCGAATTCAATGGTAACCCTCCTGGTGCCTTCTTCTATTGCCAAGCAATTTCGGGAACGCACATTGCGCAATTTCAGAAAACAATACACACGATACCAAGAAAAACGGCACACCATTGTAGTCGCGTCGGGATTTGAAGAGGAAGGAAATGCATTGGAATGGGTCGGGAAGGAAACGCAATTGCACCTACTAACAGCAATTGAATGCGTTCCTACTCTGGTGCCAGTTGAATTCGATGCGACAAAACACCAGCGGAATTCGAAGATATCAAATTTCTAGCGAAGGGGTTAATCCAAGAAGAAATCCACGCGATTGAATTCATGATCTCTCGTGGCTTGCGACTGCACATTCCAATGCTGTCATCTAGTGGATTAAAGGTAATTTTAGCGAGAGCTGCCAGCTGGCAACTCCTCACTCAAATGCCAAAGAACTAAAGCATCTTGGGCACAATAATCAATCGTACTGACGTAAGCGTCTCACACTATGTACCACCTATCTAGCTCAATTTGTAATTTGGTCAGCAGGAATGGCTATCAAGACCAATAACCACTTCTGACTACAATAGAATTCTGATTATGTCCATGCCAATGTTGACAAGCACTATTGAGTGTAATGATCACGCAGCCTGTCATGCTGCATGATGAAATGACGGGCAGATATTAACTAATACTCGGTCAGCAACATGGTAACTCTATTTTTGACAGCAACCAAGTATGTTTTTATTTATACTACGTGTACTATACTTTTGTTTCATTTTTACTATTCCCACTATCACTACAGAATCAGACTTAAATCTATAGTGAGATTTGAAGAGGCATTGCTAACAATGATAGTCATTTTATTGAGAATTACATAAACAACTGTGTCATAGATATCATATCAACCCATCCGTTATACAATTCCATTCATTGCCACATTCATCTCCAAACCATACCTTTGCCTGGACAGTGATATTAGGCGCCAGGGTCACATTTCCCGCACTGTCCACGACAGCCACGCCCAACGCGACAAGAGACTGATTTTCCACTTCGAATCGAAACTGGTCCGGCGACTCGGGATCTGCG
>KE599659.1:780-14546 GCA_000444245.1 Botryllus schlosseri
TTCCGCCCGCCCGAATATGTTTAATCCTTATTTACGGGCCCTCCCGTTTTCAAGACACTTCACTCAGCTCTACCGGTAAATCTAATTACGTGAGTAGAGAGGACAATAAATTGATAGCATAATATATATGCAATCGCCGATATGATTGACCGATTTTATCATAAATTATCGAAAATTTTCGCGCTTGGCGCTGGCTCACAATACAGTACAGCTAATTTCGTGACAAACGCGAACAACGTGATGGGGAGGTCGTTTTATTACCCCATGGGAGCCCAAGACCCACGTTTTTGGGGGCCTGACGAGGTGCTGTTTCGTTCCTGCCAAAGGGTATACGCCCGAAGATGTTTAATTATTATTGAGTGGTCCTACCTTTTCAAACACACCTCACTCTGCTCTACCGGCAAATCTGATTACATGAGCATAGAGAAGATAAAAATTGATAACAAGATATGCAATTCCCGATCATACTGACCGCTGAAATCATGAATTCTAGAAATTTTACGCGCTTCGCGCGCTTAGGCGAGATAAGCTGATTCACTAGACAAACTCCCAACGAATATGATTAATAGCGGTAAAAGAGTGTATCGGCGGAGGGGGGTCTGGGGGCAAAGCCCCCCAGAAGTTCGGTCGATAACCCTATGGGGGGCCCAAGACCAAAGTTTTTTGGGGGGGCCTGACGAAGTGCTGTTACGGCCCTGATCCTAACCTAACCCTAATCCTCACCCTAATCCTAATCCTAATCCTGATCCTAACCCTAACGCTAATCCTAACCCTAACCCTAATCCTAAACCTAACCCCTAACCTCCAAATCACTTGATAATATTATAATTATGTAATCTAATACACATTATTAGTTGGTAATACAATTTCACACAAAGTTCTCCGAGGGCCGAATATACCGATTGAATTCGGCTGTCGGTAAATTCGGCCCTGTAAACATCTGCATATATATATAGATCCATATATTTATACGGATACCCTGTTCTCCAAATCACTTGATAATAATATAATTATGAAATTAATTCACATTAGTGTGTTGGTAATACATTTTTATACAAAATTCTCCGAGAGCCGAATTGACCGAAGAAATTCGGCCCTCGGTCAATTCGGTCCCCGTGAATATCCGCGCTATCTCCCGCGACTACGCGATCTACGCATGCCCTGACATCCAAATCACTTAATAATGGTATAATTATATAATTAATTCATGTTAACGGTTGGTAATACATTTTAATACAATATTCTCGGAGGGCCGGATTTACTGATGTCATGGGCCGAATTTACCTGGCCGAATTTACCGCGGGCCGAGTTTACTGGCAACCATACGGACACACCGTACTATAGTAGCAACGCAATTCGTAAATAAACAGTTACACGCACGAAACACATGCACTAATGAGAAATTTGTACGTTATAGAGGAAATATTTTTGTCTACATAAAATAGGTTTGTTCAACTGAATAATAGTAGACTCCAGCACTTTTAGATGAAACAAAGACCTACCACGCGCAATGACAGTGAACATATATTGTCATCATAGTGCTGTGCACAGGCGAGGTTTTCACTCAAATGCTGACCGATTGACGAAGCATATGCTTGGTAATCGTCATAGCAGTCTGTTTTGGCAGCCAATTTGCAGTGACGTGCAAGCTCCGTGCGAGTATTTGCGCATGTTTTTGACCGAATCAATTTTGGGATATGCTGCTTAATACGCTCAAACAATCTTTGAGATGTACGTCCTACATACCAGCTATCACAGTGGCACTTGTATTGGTAAGCAACATCACTTGCATTAAAGGCAGGAAGTACATCTTTTCGAGAGTTGGGCAACAAGGGTTTTGTTGTGTACACCACATGCGTGTTTACGCTGTAATAACAACGGTGAACAGCCGATTTAATGAGTTTTTCAAAACGGTTAGACACGTTACCGAGCCAACCCGAGGCATTCGAAAAGTCTTCGAGTTAATAAATATTAATATACAATGGATATTGTATTGAAAGCTATATTCAAGTTCTGTACCAGGAACCAGCTATTTGATCAGTGTATTGTTATTACAAATGAATGCTGCGCAGCTTTTTCATATTTATGACGTCATAATAGTGAGTCGTCACAATTCCCGAAGACTGGATTTTATGTACCTATACAAAATCTTATATATCGTCACTATAACTTGTCCCTTACGCCTCAATGTCATAATTCCTCTTCCCGCAAAAATGCAAAAGCTATTTTGCATGCGGAAATTCGCGTCTTGAAATATTTCCTTCCCTAATAATTGTGAGTAAGACGAATAACATTCCCTTTAGCATGAATCCAGCCTATGCAGTGCCGTAACAAATTTTCATTCAACATTCAACTAATGTAAAGGCCTTTGTTCATCGATGTGACGTTTGTTGTGTCATCATAACGAGCGATAGCACACGAGTAAATATCTTTGGAGAAGTGGGAAAGTAACGAGGTGGCATATAATTACAGGAGCGGTCACAGAGGGCCACTGCAATACTATCACTGCTTGAGTGACAAGTTTCAAATAAGATCTGTAGATTGGAACAATAAGGAAATACTTTTTCAGAGATATGAATCACATTTTGCCCTTTTGCACAGGGCATGGTATGGTATGGTATGGTATGGAAGTATGGTATGGTATGGATCGATATCTTGGTATGGAATATGGAACAATGCAAGTATGGTATGGAATGGAAGATTTTTATCCATGGTATGGAACGACATTTCCATACTTCCATACTTTGGTATTTTATACATTTTATCGTGATCTGTGCAAGCTTCAAGAAGCGTACGTTGTTCGCTGTTCACGGAATACGATCGCTTTTGTTATGTGTGAGTGTGAACTATTGAACGCTGTGTAGGATCAAATACACGCTTGTGCAACGGTTTTACGAGCACTTGGAATGACATGATTTTTATGACAACAGTAATGTTTATCCGATATTCTATTGAATCTAGCCAGTGGTTCCCAACCTTTTTGTCTTCATTCCCCACTTCAGATTTATTACGAGCCTTCATTCCCCACCAGGACCGTAACAGCACTTCGTCAGCCCCGCCAAAAACCGTTGATCTTGGGCCCTCACAGGGTGATAAACCTAACTTCTGGGGGGTAAATCCCCCCAGAACCCCCTCGGCCACGCTGAGCCGGTGACCCTGTGCGCTTTGTTCCCACCACTTATCAGCTGCATTGGGTATACTGTTTAGTGCGTCGCCTTAATTGGACTAAACGCGCGAATCCCGAAAAATTTATATAGTTTGTGTTTGAATGGGTAAATATGATCGGGAATTGCATATATTTTGTTATCAATTTTTTACCCCCTCTCTGCTCACGTAATCAGATTTACCGGTAGAGCTGAGTGAGGTGTGTTGGAAAAAGTAGGACCCCTAACTAAAAGAATTAACCATTTTCAGGCGGACCCGTTGGTATATTGCATGACTTCATTACATTATGCTACTTCGTGACCTCCTATATCTGATATGTCAAAAGATATGGAAATCACCCAAACTAAAAGGCACACACGATTTTAAATTGGTATTGCTTTACTGGCAAATAATTTTTCCCTGTGGGATGGCATTTGCCCTGTGGGGTTCAGATCGCCAGGACAGGAACATTCGGCACCAGCCATTTAGCCGCCTATTGACAATTGAACATGTATTTATATTGTATATATATCGAAGTTTTCGGTCACCAGAAAGCCATTCCTTCTCGGCCAAGGTCTTCTCGCTGCTGATCGTTCTTGCGCACTTCTCGGAGTTGCATGTTACATGGCCTTGGTGCGTCGTGGCGCAGTAATGGCCGACGCCAAAGTCTTCATTTCTATAAATTCTACGTATTATCGTGGCGGAAGGGTACCGAATAATCAGATATTCGGCAACATTAAATCGCGCACGAACCACGAAATGTTTTTGATAAAGTGGCATAAATTTTCCAAAAAATACTTTAAAATAGGTTTATTCAAGAAATAATTTTGGGCCTCTTCGACCTCCCCTCCCCCAATGGGGGGTTTGGAGTTCGGCAGTTACGGTCCTGCTCCCCACTATTCAGCACTTTTGTCATCACAGAGCAGCTATCTGCTGCTTTGACTACACAAGACACACAACATCACCAGTAGGCCTACGCAAGACAATCGACTTTAATTGCAACATAAAACACATTGTGTTGTGAACCGATACCAGTACCGATCAACATTACGCTAAAGCAGTGGTTCCCAACCTTTTTGACCTCGCGGCACACTTCAAAAATTAAAAATAGTTCGCGGCACACTAGCACAGTGGTTCCGAACTCTTTTGGCTTATACGGCACAGGCAACTACCAGAATGCGTATAGCAGCAACCATAGTTTTACAGAGGTGGTCACTGACGAAGTACTGCTACCTTTTCGGAGCACTCAAGCTGGCGTTTCTCTGCTTGAGTTTTCTTTTATCTCTGCGGACATCTCACAAATACGTCTACGAATGGTATCATTTGACATGGGACTTGTTTTCAATTCCCCCCAAACATTTTTTTACAATTTTATTGCAGGCCGGAAGATGAGCTTTCTCCGTTTCCATGTGAGGTTTTGAATTATGAGCTATTACCTCTGTTACCTCATAACTTGCCTGCTGAGATATCGTTCAAACTTCAGGTTCAGCTTAATTTCATAAGATTGACTTGACAATGAAGTCTGCCCATTACCGCATTGTCGATGTAATTAACCGTCGCATCGAAGAGTCCATCACGATCGCCACTAACAAATACTGAGGCGTATTATACAATATATACATGGATGTCAAACGCATTTCCACGCAGATAGTGTAATAGCACCTGTGAGGATAGTCTTACTGGCAGCCACCCGCAGTTCAATTGTAGTTCCAACAATCGGGATAATAAACCTCAGCGGAGGGGCAATTTGTAACTGATATAATTTGATCAACTTTACTTCTCAATTCTCGAATTTGTCGCCTGCAACATAACATTGCGCACTGAGCCTTCATTTCAACTGCAGTGCTGGTACGCTACCTAACAATCGAGATGTGAATGGCTGTGTTGGCAATTCTAATTTTTAAAGGAGAACAGCACTTTCAAATGAGTTCATTTCACGATGGTGAGAATGCCTTCCTAGGTGTTGAAGGTTTATGTAGGCTCCTACTCGAACTACGATCTGCAAAAGCAGTGTCTTACAAAAAGTGGGCCGTGCCATAAGTTGGCATCTCATGAATCAAAATATGTAATATCGGCATGGTGTGAAATGATCATCAATGACGAAGACATGGCAAGAATACGACTACAAATAGAAGCATAAAAAGGTCATCAACCTGCGTCATGTCCCTGTTCTTCCTCCGGTTCTGATGGGGGTGACAAGAAAAAGGTGAACATTTCGGCCACACCTCAATATCACGGTCCAATTACCCGAGTTTAGTTATCACCGTCCTAAATGCTACTATGATGCTACTATGTGGGCAAACTAGCATATCACACCCATTGACGGTGGAGGCCCCAGTTTGATTCATGGCAGTGCAGTAGCAAGTAACAAAGCGTTGCAGATTTATTAGATTATCCGCCCCTATACGTTGCTGTGCTCAGAGCGTCTTTACAATAAAAAGTCCAGAGAAAGACTCAATCCATGACCTAATGGGGATGCCAGATTGAAATACTAGATTGAGATACCGTAACTACGGTCGCCTCGGCATCCTTATATCTGTTCATTGCATCGGATTGTGCATCGCGTGTCTTGATCGGGTAAATTCAATACAAAAACCAACAACGACACACTCAAAATTGGGATTTTTGTTATACTTCGACATAGTTTACCACATTTGCTCGCGGCACACCTGAGCAGTCCAATTGGCACACTAGTGTGCCGCGGCACACCGGTTGGGAACCACTGCGCTAAAGCGTTATTTCACATCAAACCAGTCGAGCTGGATGCGTTTGTGACGCCATCATTGGCCAGGCCATCCAGAGTTAAAAATGAGGTTTTGTGAACTACACGCAATATAATTTTTGATACATACATTCCAGAGCAGTTAACTGGTAACGGTAATTGCGTATGTGTCTCCGTGAATGTGTAGACTGTCCTGTATATAATTTTGAACAAATTCGTCTATTCCCCACCAGAAATCATTGAATTCCCCACCTGTGGGGAATTCCCCACCGTTTTGGAACCACTCTAGACACGACGTCTCCGAGCATAGTCTATCATGTGACGCAGTAATTGGTAATGTTGGCTACTCGAACTACCTCATTCCTTGAGCGACGAGAGCTTACAAGTAATCATGATGCAACATACTTAGTGCTCAATGTGATTGATAATTACATTTCTTCTGAAACATTATCCGCACATTTATACTATTTACATACCGAGATATCTTATTGGTCATATCTCAAACGCTCTCGCATCAGGATTATAGATCAGGGAGTGGGGTAGATCTAGTTTGAAATTCTCGCCACACTAACCCCCACCAAATCCTGTACTTATAATCACGCAGATCGCTGCAATATTGATCGCCTGCAGCTGGGATATTTTATGGATGCGCGTATTATAAATTATTTTGCGAGTATTTACTTCAAACTTGCATGTGCTACATATCAATGTACCGTGAATGCGATGGGGAAGCGAGTGGCGCAGTTGGTTAAACACTGCTGTCACGACACCAATGGATGGTGGTTCGAGTCACGGCTCTGCCATGTTTCTATGTGTCGGAGGTTTATCTAGGCTCCTCATCGCCGATCTCGCTGTATATACAGCGCCTTGAAAAGCCCAGAAGAGAGAGCCGAACTCTGGAAAGATGGCAGCTAATAACCAGAAAGACGAAGCAAGACTGCAAAAGACCGTTGTTAATGCAATTCATGTGCTGGGCGCAAATAACCATATGTGCGATAAGCGCCAATGTTGTAATAAAACAAACAAACAAACCGGGAATGCGATGATATTCTTATGGAGCAGGGGCGTGCAACTTCTCTAGTCGGCGGGCCGGATATTGGAAAATTAAGTACCTGGCAGGCCGGATTGCAGAATGGATAAATTATTCGCCCATATATACAAGGAGTAAATGGTATTTATTGAATGTATTTTATCGACGGCAATGTCACTTCAAAGCCATTTCTCGCCAATAGTAAAAATGCAATGTGGATTTGAGAACAGCATTGCCTTACAGGCGCCGCTATATGTCTGCTTCTCTCTGATCAACTAACTCGCAGTGCAATCCTCAACTAAGATTTCAAAGCGTTTGATAAGCCCCTTTACCCATAATTTACCAAGATATCAATTCATTAGGGTTGAGTACATCGTAAATGCCGATAATGCAACTCTTCTCGTTTCGAAGAACTTACCCGTAAGCTCCGCTGTCGCGCAGTGCGCAGGCCTATATATTAACATGCAGTCACCAAAATTTGATGTTTGGGCAAGTAGTGGGGAATCTCGGCAGATTGGGGCCGCGGGCCACATGATCATGTCGGACGGGAAACTGTCCGCGGGCCGGACAAAATCTCGTTGTGGACCGTATGTTGCCAGTACCTTTTGTGGACATTCCTAAATAATAATCTGCTGACTATCTCATTTGCTCGCGGAAGCTGTCGAATAGAGGTAGCCTACACGGCACCTCACCACTGTGAACAAAACCTCACCAAAACCGACTCTGTAAAACTATTACCAGGAGTTTGATTCGCATCATGGCTAGTTTAAGCAATAATGGCATTCCAAATATCAATAATATAGGTGCTAGAAAAGGTACTATACTTATGATACTGAAGTATTGGAAAGTATGGAATATGTACCAAGTATGGTATGGAACAATGTTGGTATGGTATGGAAAATTGCAAGTATGGTATGGAGAGAGTAAGGCAAGTATGGAGTATGGAAAATTCTCGTTCTGCACCATACCATACCATTCCCTGCTTTTGCACTATACTTACTCAAGTGTTTTTTACTACTTTCACTTCTACCTGAAAGTTTTAAGGCAAAACTATTAACTTCTTAGATTTCGTATGTTGTTAAGTAGAGGGTAGCCTAGTTCTCGGATGTGTTTGCATTGCGCTTACGATTGAAATAGTCAAAAAGACTTTGGGAAACAGCCCCTGTGTTAAGGTGTATGATAATATTTTCCAAAATTGCACTAAATTGTGGAAAGATGTTACATTTTGGGTTAGTCGTGAAGATACAACCACACTGCATCTTAGAAGGTAGTACTCGACGTTTTAACCAAATATGCAAGTGGCTCACTAGCGTTGAAAGTATTAATACAGAACGACCTCCTATAGCAACGACTCGCGGTCCCGTAAAAATCGACTCGACTTAACACATACTAAAATGTTCGTTTTCATGATATCAATGTAACGATTGCCGCTGATTCTTTGCGACTAACTCGGTTGTTGAATTCCGTTTTAGACAACGCAATCCTAATATCGCGGATCACATTCAATGGGTTCAAATTGACACTCAAGCCCCCTACATGGTGGTCTTGTTTCCATGAGGTGCTCGACCTAAGTTTTGAAGGAGAGTCACACCGAGCCCCTATTAATCTACGCGTCATTTCATCACAACCCTTTGTAAAACCGATTAACAAACATGCACATTAAGGCTGTACAAAAATAACTTTTTTCCCGAATTCCAGCCATTCACTGATTAAATAGTCAGGTTGATTTAAAAACGCTGCACACCAAATTTGGTACAATTCTAACAAGTATAAGACTCCGCAGTTCCAATTAAAGTTTTTAGTTTATTGGCAAAAATTAAAAAATAAAACTCCAAATTTTTCTGTCAATCCCACGAAATTGTTGAGCTATCTTCAAAGACGATGCGAAACAAATTTGAGTCAATTCCAACTAGTAGTAGCGGAGTTATTTGATTTTTTCGTTGATAATTCTTGGATTATCCTTGGTCGTTGGATAATCGGAGGATTATTATTATTGAAGACAGCTCAACAATTTCATGGGGTTGACAGAAATATTTTAATTTTATTTTTAAAATTTTTCCTGATAAATTAAAAATTTTAATTGGATATGCGGAGTCTTATACTTGTTAGAATTGAACGACATTTGGTGAGCAGCGTTATTTAGGGTATCTCGATAATTTCAGTGGATGGATGGAATCCGGAAAAAAAAGTTATTTTTGAACAGCCCCTATACACACCCTATAGTTTCATGACCATCCTTCTCAAGTTGGCAAACTTGGATTCATTCTGTGACGCATATAATTTGTCAATACTTTCAGATAAGAACTTCACAATTTCACTGTCAGGGACACTCTCTGCGGGCCTCTCGAAGTACCGTCGCGGGTCGAATTCGGCCCGCGGGCCGTTTGTTGCCAGCCCCTGCTGGACAACAAGGGTCATACCTTTCGCCCAGGCTAAGTCAACAGAGCATGTATGAATGCACATTACACATAGTGAAATATCAACGTCAACGTATATTAAAATTATCGCCGGCGTAAGAACCTTAGCCGAAGATCGCGCGGGACGACACTGTCCTTGCAACCTGAGTGCCACTGTATGAATGCGACGAGTAGAGGCAATGAATATTGCGCCCCGTGAATAAATGCAAAATGAGAATCGTGCACATCTCACTAGAGGCATTTCTCTTTTATTTTGTTGTGGTATGTGTAAGCGATCTATCAAGTGACGACAGCTTTATCCGGAGGTCACAAAATAACAATATTCTTCAATTAAGTAAGTAAGTACTAGTGACCCGTCCGACGCTCACACTTCAAAAATTCATGAATAGTCTTATCGTGTGGCATTAACGTATAGCTCAAGATTAATGATTGCGTGCCTTCTAAATCTTTGAAGACATCACTCTTATCAGCTATACCGGTAAGTCTTATAATGATAACGAAGGGGATAGCGTAGTGGTGAACGAGTTCGATTTCCGCCGTCGGAGGTTATTCTGGGCTCTTCGTCCCCCGTGTCATTGTTCTTACGGCGACATAAAGACCCAGAAAAAAGACCCGATAAAGAAAGAAAAAGAGCAAGAAGTAGCTTCTAAAAAGGACCGAAGAAGTAAGATTAACATCGAAGAAGACTGTGACATCGGGCACTAGGTCGAGGTGGATGTCATTTAAAGAGACCCAACTGGTTGGTCGCTCGGCATCCCCCTATATGTTTATAACATCGCATTGTGTGTCTTGTATATCGCATTGTACATCGTGTGTGTCTTGAGCGGATGAAAATATAATCTGACGATTGATTGATTGATAACGTACATACAGGACCGTAACAGATCCATACCTCAACCCCGCAATCATTAACGTCCCCTAAACTTTCGAAGACATCACCTCCCTTAACTCTACCGGTAAATCTGAACATGTGGGAAATTATATGATATGCAATTAGTCAATTAGTTATTGACAAAATTCGGGCATGATTTAGGAAATTTCTTCGCACTTCGCGTCACTATATAGCAGATATACATGGTGTACCTACATGATAATGAATTAGGACTTTCGAACATGGGGGGTCTAGAGCCCCCCTGGGAGTTCGGTTGATCGCCCCTATGGGGTGCCCTAGACCAGTGTAAGAAATAATATTGTTGACCAAATTCAACCACCAACTGTGGGTGTCTGTGGGTGAAGGATCACCATAACAGTTGTGTTGATAGCCCAATATAGGGTCCATGACCATAATTTTTACTATATTTCTCATATCTTGAAAAGGGGGCGTCTTTCACAAAATTTTGACCCTCTCCAAATTTTCATCTGGCTACGCCCTTCTTCTATCTCTGCTGCGCAGATGTAGCGAGTTGGTCGTCAGCTAATCATATCTTTATTTATAAATTTTTCATGTTTTTTGTCTAGTTTTTATTTTTATACTAGTGTTATATCAACTGTTTATTGTACTTTTATGTCAATGGCATATTCAATTTTTTTTCTTTCGTTCTGTTGTTACTTCCTTGTTCGTTCTTTCTTTCTTCAGCAACAACAACAACAATAATAATAATAATTTGACGTAGTACAGTAGTTGACCAGCAGTATAGTATGTTACTTGAGTTTCAGGCAAAATTTTAGGCAGGGGTCAAAAAAATTAAAATTCTGTTTAAACTGATCTGAGACAACAAAAAGGTTGGGAACCCCTGTCATAGAAGTTAGTGCATGTATTGTATACCACACATGCTGTGTCGCTGTGTCTTATACAGGAGGATACATCCTATTCTATTTTGGGCAAATGGTGTCAAACTGCGCTAGCACTATGCACATTGTACACCACCGTATCTTATTGGACATCGAGTAAACATTCGAGTAACATGAATTAGGCTCCCAACACGTAACACATTTGTAGCAGCTACGTTCTATACTTCAATTTACGAAAGTTGTAGTAATGGCTGTAGTAATGAATGTTTTATCAGTCTATTTGATATCTGGCCACTTCGGCGGTCGGATGCTTAATAAAGTCACGGAAGAAGTCGCTGAGTCGTGGATCATCAGCTATATATACACATTTACATCGCTAAGATAGCTGGGACACAGTAGCCTATTTTGTACCCTTACATTTAAATATTTCAATGCTCTTAGTTTCATAGAGTTAGCTTGCCGGTTTCCTGGTTGTGTATGAATATGATTGACCACAGATAGGGTTACCTTCAATGTTCCCTCTAAGCTGCGCACGTGCGCAGTTGCGCAGTGTTGACACGGTCTCTACGCACAGAAAAGCTAAGATGCGCACAAAAAGTCTGAAGTAATGACCTTTTTTTTTATCGTTAAGCACTGTTGTCCAAGGGTCTGCGCAGTAATTTCGTGAGTGTGCGCAGACTCGTCAAGAATTAGAGGGACCAATAGTTACCATACAACCTCCTTTATGAGAATTTGTCCTTCTTTTTCAAGAAATCGAAAATGTCCTCCGAGGACGCCCAAATGTTCTGCTTTCGGGCAATTCGTTCTCCTTCATAGTCTTGAGAGCCAACCGATTGTACCGCCGACAGCAGAAAATGCCATAAGTGACGCGACATCTGAATTTAGGCAAGGTTCACTACAGAAAGGTAAACGCCAAGCCGGTCTTTTGGGAGTCGAGTTGGGACCCGCAGTAATATTCTCCGTAAAAAAAATAACGGTTTTACGTCTGCTTTGATGTATTTCGTAACTTGTAAAAAATGTCCTCTTTTACGGATCTCCCGATATGGTAACCCTACTAAATATGAAGTCACGTGACGTCACCCTTTTCATCCGATGTACTATTGTCGTTTCTATGACATATGTATTTAAATATGTCTATAATTGACAAAAATCTTGCAGAGAAAATTCGCTTGAGACAAAATAGCAATCTGCCCCCGCAATAACAAAAGCGATTCGGCACAAGTTGAACAATTATCTGCACATAGACACCATCACGTCAGATTGATACCGAGAGCCTGGTATAGTAATATTACAGTATAGCGTTATATTCCGCACACATACATCTAGAAAATATCAACTGCGTAGGTACATGTATGGCCTCTAACCTCATCAGCCAAAACATAGGATAGCCTACGAAACTGCAGAAAGTTGAAACAAATTGATATGACGCAACAAACAATCAAACAATCAAACTAAACACTCATATGATACAATTTATGCCTGTACCAATTGTAGACAAGTAATCTTTGTACACTGCACAGTGACTCGAGTCAAGTCACGCGATGTGAAAACAGTACCTCGAGCCTGACTCGAGTCGTCTCATCGTTGCACTACGCCAGGGGTGGGGAACCTAACACTCGCGAGGCATATATAGCCTATGGCTCTTTTGGTGATAAAATGTGGCTATTTGATAAATTTCCAATGTGGGACGCATCTCATTTATTAATATTGCCGCAAGTTCTTTATAAGTTTTCATCAATCATTCAATATTCTTGAGGTAGATCAGACAAGTCTTTATGAGGTCACAACAGTGGCGTATCCTGTGGTTGGCAGCTCTGAAACACCTTCTCAAAGTCAAAAAATTTAGGCCAAATATTGGATGCTGATAATTGCTATAAGTCCAATATATAATCGATTTTTCTAATACAGCCAAATACTACGCTTCAAGTCATTCAGGATTATGCATCGGACAGATCAAATTCGTCGAGTTCGATACGATGTTTGCATAATGGCAAGAACAAAGTTGCTGCCAAGATCACATCTGGTAGCACAATTCGCTGTACATAATATTGCGCTACTTGTAATCTTGGATTGCAGAACGAGTTGATTCAGAGAAAAAGCAGACATGGCGACACCAGTATGACAATGCAGAATTAATTTAAATTCACATTGCCTTCATGGAAGATTTCATAGAAATTACAAATTCAAATTGTACAGTTGTACAGTTGTACACATAGCCACTAGCCAGTCACATTCCAGTTTATTTGCCAGCTTACTCGCGTTGCCGTTTAAATCATCATCATCATCACCATCACCATAACCATCACCATCACCATCACCATCACCATCACCATCACCATCACCATCACCATCATCATCATCATCATCACCATCATCATCATCATCATTGGTTTATTAGTAATTTTATCAGTTCAATACACCACAAGAATGCGATACAATGAAAAGACAGGAAAATCTCGAAGCGACTTGGAATAGTCTTTGAAATCAGATAGCCTACCCACCTCGGCCTAGGCGATGTAAAGAGGAGGTATGCACACTGAATGAAAGTAAAGAATCTTGTATAGAAAAAGAAAGCGACAAGAAATAGGGTGGCTTGTCATGAAAAGCGATATCGATAGGTCAGTCGTGATCCGGTAATTTTGAGGATGGACTGTATTTATTCAGTAGTAATTGCTTGTATTTCGACTTGAATGTGGACATGCTCGTCGACTGTCGGATGGCC
>ATSW01038830.1:0-13240 GCA_000444245.1 Botryllus schlosseri
GCCACTTTCAATTCAACATTCTTCACGCCAGCCTCACCAGAGGCACTAGAGTTGCTAACAAAAAATCTGGAAGGTGACGCACGCTAACCTCAAGCCGACAAACAGATTTTCGTATGATTAATGTGCATCTAATTACATCGGCCAGGTAGGAATTAGTTGCACGCGCGGGATACAAAGCGCACAAACTATCCCGTAATCCGGATTTAATCACACGACTGCTTTAACCGCAAGGCGACAGAGTCAGACAACTTTTCTTTCAGCTTTTGAAAATTACATTAGAATTAAAATGATCCCTCCACATTTTTTCCCATATTATATGACAATTAGAATTAGTGAAATCGCAATAGAGATACAAAATAAATCAAGCACAAATCAAATCAGAATTCATGCTCATATCGAGAATGGCAACTGTCTGCACAGCAAGCCTGGCTCGTTTCGTACAATACAGTTCTCATGTAACGTTTACAGGAAAAAAGTAAATTAGATTGTAATTAAAATGAGAGTTAGAAAGATTTCACAAATTAATTACAATTACATCACAAGAATTACGCTCTAATAAGTGTAAATAATCGACTGGAATTATCCAGTAGTACAGGATAGTATTCACGTAAATCAATCAATTTCACAAAAGCGCTAATATCTGTCGATTCAGTCACTAAAAAGCAATTGAGCAGCACATGCTCCATACGTCAACACGATAAAAATAGAACGGGAATCGCTACCACCACGAAGCGACGAAGTGCCAAATGTCAAGCGAGCGCCCTAAAAATAACTACCACAAAACGACCGTGCATTGCAGGCCTACTACGCGTTTGCAATCGGCCATATCACCGAATTAAGAGCGTAATGTCGTCACGGAAATGACGTCAAAACAGAATTCACAATTGCGAGTAATCAATTTCAAATCCGGCCCATTTACCATTTACGGTAGTAAAAACCACCTGTACAAACTATACCAAACTAGTAGTTAGTTGGCGGTCAGCTAGCTACTGTTTTTTGAGTAGTTCTAGTTGCGCATTTAACAAAAGGTGTTCGCCGAACAACTATAAAACACGTTTCGCCATTTGGCGTGAATCGTAATACCGGTGTTCTGTTGTGTGATGTTCTTGTTGCATTGCTAGTTCACAGTCATTACTACTTACATCGGGATAGCCAGGGGCTGGGTTTTGGGGGTCGGAACCCTCCCATTTCAAACTCGAAACCCCATCCTTTTGAAATGCCGATCCGATTAGTTGCGTACTAGTTTGAAGGTTGCTATTTCTAGTTGAAGATTTTGAAAAGTAATTAGTTCTAGTTCTAGTTCTAGTTGAGCATTTTAAATATCCAGTTATTTGTGAAATTCTGACCGTGTACCAAAAATTCCAGTACCGAAGTCCAATATAACGTCTGCCTGCAAACATGCGTTTCGTCGAATAAATTCACATTAATAGTTCCATCAGTTGTAATTACGGGTTGACACTTCCTGTGCGGTGCGAATAAGAAATATTCGCGTGTGCTAATGTTCCTATCATGCGCAGCGCACAACTACATTTTACGTTCTATCACATGGACTTGTCGAGTAGTCATATAAAATGATATACAGCAAATTTGGCTCAATTCCAAATGGTAGGAGCGAAGTTATTGCAGTTGAAAATCTTGGATTTGGATTGTGGGTAATCCAAGAAAATAACTTCGTTTCTACGAGCTGGGATCGAGTTAAATTTGATTTGCATCATTTTTGTAGGCCACTTAACAATTCAATGGGTTAGCCAGTAAAATTTGAAAAGAAAAATTCAATTTTTTTATAATAAATTCAAGATATTCATACTGTGATAGCTTCACTTCTACTCGTTGGAATTGAGCCAAATTTGATGTGCAACGTTTTTACAGACAACCTAACATTTTCAGCTAATAACCGGTAAAATATGAAAAAGTTTATTTTTAATAACTGTACTGTTGACGTTGCAACTACTGTGGATGACACCACTACGCTATCTCGCAGGGCTCCACTAATCACAACCCTGGTTTTAGTCCATTGGTGGAGTTCGTAACTCAAAATAGTCTGATTCGTTTTTGGGTTATCACATCGCACACACGCTGCGAAATGTGACTTGAAAGATAAGCTACAAGCTAACCTTGTCAGTTTATTCCCGTAACGCGTACTAGAAGCACATCCGTGATAGACTGATACGCGATTTGTTTGAAAGCGCACATATTTACATACAAGCGAGCCGCTATAGAATATTTCAAAGGGACCTGACACCCCATTAGAATTATATGATAGTGTCGCGACTACTAGCTCAGCGTGCCTAGCTTTTAACTTGGATAGCGTTGATAACGACGGCCGGCGTCGAAGTTAATCAAATATGCCAGACAAAACGAAGCCACATTCTGTAATACTGTTAAGTTACAAGGTGAATACTATATTGGTATTGAAATAAACCATATTTTCGGCAGACACTCGTCAGGGGTAATCGTCAGCAACTAGTAGAGAATTCGTAGAGAATTGGAAAGAACATTCTACATCAATATTCGTAACACACAAAATGTATGTTGATATACAAAGTTCATTTGATTTCTCTACTAGTTAATCGTCCGGGAACGCACTCTTGACCCGAAAAAAGGTTATACGTATACCACTCAATAGTATGACATCACAATCATTAAGACGATGTAAAAGATGATTCTGCCCTCTATGATAATGTCAGCACTCAACAGGCCAAGTTTTCAATCAGGCTCCAGCTTGTTGACTATCTACAAAATACTGGTTTGTGACAAGTTCTAATTCTATTACTATTTGCGCATTTTAAAAAGTGAGTAGCTCTAGTTGAGGATTAAAAATTAGTTGCCGAACAAACAGAAAACACGTGTCGTAGTTTGTCGTGAATCGTGTTCTGTTTTGTGATGTTCTTGCAGCCATTGCGAGCTCACAGTCAACACTATTGCAGTGGCATAGACTGGGCGTGGGTTTTGAGGGTTGAAATCCCTCCCGTTTCAAACTCGAATATCCGTCCTTTTCAAATAAATGCCGATTTTATCTCCAATTATTCCGAGCTCATTTGCAATTCCGTAATTCGCAGTATCACTTTTTAGTTAGTTGCAGTTTTTTTATAAATGTCTACAGTTCTAGTTCCAGTTGCGCATTTTGAAAATCCAGCAGTTTGCACAAGTCTGCACTCGAATGACAAGTCCCCACTCCATCACAAGGATACCGCGTAAGTAACCTCGCATCTCGAATACTCACCAGGAAAAGCAGTCGAATCTCAATCTCAAATGATCAACAACGACACGCCATTTCTAAATCAAGATCACAATTGAGAAACAGCATTACCTGGCAGAACGTTTTATCACCGAGCACAATATAGAGTCCACATTCGGCACAAGCGCCCATGAATATTTCATACGGCCCACGCTTCCGAGCAAACGCACCGTTGCATCACGTCCGAAAGAGGCATTGCTATTCTCTTTCAATGCGATCCATTTGTGCAACGCACGACGAGTCATCTACAAAAACGCTGCAAAACCCCGCTTGCAGGCTCGCGCT
The DNA here is from genome assembly GCA_000444245.1 of Botryllus schlosseri. NCBI lineage: Eukaryota > Metazoa > Chordata > Ascidiacea > Stolidobranchia > Styelidae > Botryllus > Botryllus schlosseri. The sequence goes on from ATSW01038830.1 coordinate 3,524, forward strand.
AATTTGGTTTGTTTATATTTGCGCGCGGACGCGGCAATATCTGCGAAGCGGTCGACATTTCTGTCCTATTTGATCAGTTTATTCTGCAGTTGGAGCGTAAAGGGAATACTCAAAACGAATGACCGATATCATCCATTATTTCGCGCATACTAAAATGCAGAGCTGGTCAAAGTAATCAGGATTGGCACGAGAGGCAAAAATAGCAGCAATTTTCGTGACATCACAGCTCGGAAGTAGGAAATCAGAGAAGTAGAATATGCGAATGCTACACTGGGAATATTCATCTATTTTGTAGAGATTACATGTAGAGGTCCATCGCTGGTGCTCAAGCAGAAGTAGAAGTAACGTCGTACATTTCTACTCAAGTAAAAGTAAAAGCAACGATTTCCAAGCAAGTAAAAATGTAAGTTTGGCCTGGGAATCTGTCAAGTACAAGAAGTAGTCTAACCCAGCGGTTCCCAACGTGGGCGATATCGCCCCCAGGGGCGATTTGGCGGTCTAGGGGGCGAAAATGACGAAAGGGGCGATAGGGGGGCGAAAATGGACAAAGGGGGCGACAGGGGGCGAAAATAGCGAAGGGGGCGATTGCGCGGCAAAACGGCTGACCTTTTTTTTTTTAGTTAACCCGCCGGTGATTACAGTTTGTATGCCCATTTTTCGGTACTCAAAATTTGGTGGGCGATGATCGGTGTTGAGCTTGAAAAGGGGGCGATGGGTCGACAAAGGTTGGGAACCACTGGTCCAAGCCATAGCCCCTCAAGAAAGTAGTGTACCGTAAGTAGGCAGAATCTACTTGAAGTAGAAGAAGATTCTTTGTTAGTAACTACGACTGGAAAAATGAGACCCTAACCCTGATAACACACGGGTACACAAACGCACGGAAATTTTGGAGTCAAGTCACACAAATTTTCAAAGTGACTCGAATTGGGTCATGTTCGAGGCAATTCCAAGTCACTAACTATTTCATTTCATTCCATGTCGGCGTATAAGACTGTTTGCTGCACCACGGTAAACTTGGTTCCGCGCCATTTCTTAACTACTAAGACGATATGAGTCATCAACGGAACATGTATACAGGATCCTGACTGTCACATGATCATCATATTCTGAGACCATCGAATTTGAGTTTGTTGTCTAACGCACACTGTGTGAATGATGCTGTGACAACTGTTTCATTACGTAGGGTTACCATACGTCCTCTTAAGAGGATTTGTCATCTTTTTCCGACTTTTTTGAAAGTGTCCTCGGAGGACGCCCAAATGTCCTCTTTTTTGAGATTTTGTCCTCTTCTTGAGAATTTAGGTTAAATATATGGCAAAATCGACTAAGATACAGTAAATCAACACTGAAGTAACGCTTTGCCGGGTATTTCGGATGCTGGGCCGGAAAGTTGACTTTTTTTTAGTCAACCGACCACGATGCGGGAAAAATAACAATTTTTTGAGGATTTTCCTCCGGTTTTGCAAGTCCGAAAATTTTGAAAAAGTGTCCTCTTTTCAGATTTCTAAAATGTGACAACCCTCCATTACGTGAAATGTCAAACCTGCATGTCACGTTCGATGGCGTGGGTTGACGCTCAGCTGCATGACAATAACCCAATTTCAGGAGGGCTAATTTCGGACGACTGATAATGCTGATGATGGTCATTTGAGTGAAAAACAATTCAAGTTCAATGGTACGCGGCATCTTGGCACTTCGCGCACCCTGAGTGCAATATTTGAGAAACTGACGACTAACTAATATAAAGCCCGCAACATATCACTGTTCAAGTTCAGCCACGGATTATGATGAAGGACTCAATATCACAGCCACATTGCTGCCGGCGATCATCTGTGCTTCTTGAAGCACTCCTGAACAGTCCAATCCAAGAACCACCGCACAATAGGATTGTTAAAAAAAAAAACTTTTCCTTCAGATTGCACTAGCTACTTGATAATATTGTTAGGTTGGTGAAAACAACGCTGCATACCAACTTTGTCTCAATTCCAAACACTAGAAGCGAAGTTGCTGCGGTAGAAAAATTTGGATTTGAATAAAATAGTATTTACGGTGACTAGCTCTTTCATTATTAATTATAAAATCACGGAATTAGAAATTTTTCTACTGCAATAACTTCGCTTCTAGTGGTTGGAATTGAGCCAAATTTGGTGTGCAGCGTTTTTCTAACCAACCCAACAATTTTATCAAGTAGCCAGTGGAATCTGAAGGAAATGTTTTGTGAACAACCCTACTGCTCAACCACAACATATCCCTGAACTGTCGTACGACAGATTTTTAAAAGACTGCCTGATTAGCTCCGATCGTCATTGTGACCCTGTTGCCTTACTTATCCCTGACATTGCTTCCAATTTTTTATGTTTGCCACTGATACATCGTTATTTCATCGTGTTTAGACAGTAACTTTATTTTCAAATTTTACAAGTTACTTGATAAAATTGTTAGGTTCCCTACAAAACGCTGCAAACGGATTTTGGATCAGTTCCAATCACTAGAAGCGAAATTATTTCTGTAAAAATTTTTGGATTTATTCAATAAAACTAAATACAAAAATTTCCAAATTTTACTGGCTACCCATGAAATTGTAATATTGTCTGAAAAAACAATCCACACCAATTCCAACCTGTAGATGCGAAGTTTTTGATGTTAAAATTTAGGATTTCAAATCATAGTATTCACGGTGGGTAAATCTATAATCAATATTGAAAGAATTTGCCCCCTGAAATATTCTCTTTTTTCAAATCCAAAATTTTGTACTCCAATAACTTCACTTCTTGGTTATTTAAGACAATATAAAAATTTCACGGGGTGGCCCGTAAATTTTTTTTAATAAGTTATTCATGAACAGCCCCTAGTGCACATTGCACAATATTCGGCATCGTAACTAGGCATTGAAAAAAAATCTACTTGGAAATCGCTACTTCCTTCGAATAAATCTACTCTTCTAAACTACTTTTCATACATTCGTTTTCTACTTGCATTCAAAGTAAAGTGATATGCCACAGAAATGGTTACTTCTACTTCTTGTACTCAACTGTTTTCAGTATTTTACGCAAAACTAGGCCTAGAATGCTTGCTCTGAAATCACTATGTCGCTTGAACAAATCCACTTTACAAACTGCTTACTCAGATTTTCGCGGCTATTAGATTTTGGCTCAAAAAAACGTTGCACACTAAATTTGACTTAATTCCGACTAGCAATGGCAAATTTTGAATTTATCGTTAAAAAAAATTTTCTTTTAAATTTTACCCTACACCCCATGGAATTGTCAAGCAGTGTGATAAAACGATACACAGCAAACCTGACTCAATTCCAACTGGTAGAAGAGAAGTTATCGCGGTTGAAAATCTTGGACTTGAAAAAATAGTACCTTACTGAGGGCATAACCCCAGAATTCTTAATGAAAAACTCAAATAACTCCACTACACCGCGCTGGAATTGAGTCAAATTGGTTTTACATCGTTTTTTTGTAGACCACTCACCAATTTCATGGGCTAGCAGGTATCATTTGAAATTTTTTATAATTAATTAAATTTTTTCAAACTAACATACCTTCACTTCTACTCGCTGGAATGGAACCAAATTAGGCGTGAGACGTTTATTTAGCCAACCTAACAATGTTAGCTGCTAGCGGTAAAAATCGGAAAAAAAAGTTATCCTTCAACAACCCCAATGTGCATGTACGTTCTTTTGTATCATCATTGATTCTGTTTGTTATGTATGTCGGCTGAATCAAAAATATAGACTCTATCTCTTTCTCAAAATGCTCAAAAAACCCCTGCTGTCTCGTCACTGTCGTTACCTTTCTCTCTGTGGACGAGCTGTGAACCCGCATGTGTCCGTTCAAAGCCGGCACGCTCCTGAACGTGTGTCCGCATATGGCGCAGGACAGGGTGCCGTCCGCGTTCTTTCGGGCCGCACCGCCACTGGTCCGGCGATTTCTGGCCTGGAAAGTCATTTACATCCTGTCAACATAGCATAAGACCTTCGCAATCAGACTGGACAATCTCGGGAATTGGGCCAGCTATTGCAATAGCACTGCTTAGATAATTAAGGATGTGAAACGGACTTGCACAAACTACCAATTGAATTTTTTTAATACTTCTAATTTAGTTCTACTTCAGTTTCATAAATACATGTATCAACATCCTGGGATCAATTGCGCCATACGTATGATTCTCGATATAGCTATCAATATTGGGGGCACATTTACGTCTCGTAGCTAAACTTACCTTGGTGGTGGTGGGCACGGTCTGTTGCGCGGATTGAGGCAGATAGTTGATACTCTGTACTATATTGTCTTGGCATGTGGAAGAGTTCATGTTGATGGGGTTGACAGGACCGGACCCGACTGGCGAAGGAGGCACGTTGCCATAGTTCTGTGTTTGACCACTGCAACAAAACAATATGTAATGCTTACTCTATCACATTACCACAGATTTACGCGATTAGATAATTCTTGTTGTGTAATTACACTGATTAGAGCAAGATGTCCGTAATCCAATTCTAATAATGTGAAATGTTTCTATGCACTCATTTTAATTCTAATCTGATTTGTGCTTTTCCTGAAAAGCTCCAGAAGAACTGCACCATGTGAAAAAAGTGAAAATTGCTGTTCTTACTCTCACGAGTACAGACCATAATCTGAGAGATGAAATGATCTGGAATTTTGTTTTCTTTCTAATTTCTAATTAAATTAAATTTCCAAGTTTTTTTGAATTCAGTCATTCTTATCCTAATCAAATTTTGAAAATATTGTGTAGCCTACATTTTTAATTCTAGTCCAATTTGGAAAATCTGAAAGTTTTCTACAACTGTGCTAACTTGTAACAAGACAATTTTCAAATAACCATCCATTATTATACATTGGTAATTATTGACACCGGGTCTGGATAAAATGATTCGAGTACCGTGCTCAAACGAGAATTGAGTAATAGTTCTTATGATTCAATCCGAGTACTGGGAGATGATCTTTTTGAGTACTGAAATCTGAAATTACAAGTTACTTGCCACTTAGAGAGTTCATTTATCCACGATAATGATAGTTTCGATCCATTTCTCACTAGTCCTTGAATACAAAATCTCCATACCTCATCGTAAATTGCCAGTTCCCTTCCCCGACCGGTGTTTGCGGATGCATCCCGTGATGCATAGGCACCGGGTGAGGGGTCGTGGGGCTCGCTAGGGGCAAACCGTTCGGATGCATCGTCATCGGGTTATTCTGTGCCCCGAAAAAACTTCTCTGCGCCATGGGACTCATGATCATCGGACTCTGCGGTTCGGATTTCACGTCCTGAGACTGCCCCATGTACATGGGCATGGGTTCGTTCTGTATCACACCCACCCCTTGTTCTATCGTATATGCTGGTGGCGGGGTCATTCTCTGGGGTCCGTCGGGGTCTCGAAATGGCGGAATTTGCGGCTGTTGGCTTTGATTGGAATTCGCTTCCGCATCGATGAGATCTTGCACGAAATTTTCACTTTCGGTCAACATTTCGTCCAGCTTTTCAGCTTCCACGGAATCGTCACCGATGGCAGGCCCGTTTTGGTTGTTTACGATATCAGCCCCGAAAAACTGTTGCTCGTTTTGGGGCAAGGGGGTGTTGTGGTGGCTTTGGGGTTGCGGTAACGTAAACTGCTGGGCGTTCGCATAACTGGGGCTGTGCATTGGGCTGGGGTTTGGATTGGGTTGCTCGTTCATGCTGACGCAGTATTGGAACTGGCTGCGTTTGGCTTCTAGCAAAGGCGAACGTAGGCTGTTTTGATGCGACGCGTTGGGCCAGCTGTTCTGTAGGCTTTTGTTGTAACTTGGGCTGGTCAGGTGGCCGTTTTCCTGCGTGTACGACGGCTGGTCCGACGATGACAGTCTGCGTTCCGATCTGAACATGTAAAACTCATTGAAAAATGAAAAGTTGATATACAATGATCTCTTCGATTCTCTACTGGTTGCTGACGATGACTCCTGACCAGCGTCAACCGAAAATATTCGGATTTATCATCATTATTATTATATTATTCAATTTAAAGCAGATCACAATTTAGATGTTTTAGCATACCTGTACTAATCTAATTTATGAAATGTTTCTATTCTCTCATTTTCATTCCACTATCATCCCCGGTTTTCTGAAAAATGCCACAGGAGAACTGTATTGTGCAAAACGAGCCAAGCTTACTGCACAGACATTCGTCATTCTTGAGCTTGTTATTGAAAGTGATATGTGTTGCGTTCCTTTCTATTTTCAAAGTCCCAGTTTTTTTGCAAATTCAGCAATTCCAATTCTAATCTAATTTCAAGATTTTCCAGTTTCGCAACTGTAGAGAACATGCAACGTAGAGTTTCGAACACAGACTCCATACTACGCAATGAAATACGCTTACGGCATCTCACACACATTATCGAGTCATCATTTTCCATAACAAACAAGGCCCATAGTCCGACCATAGGTCAACTACGTTGGACATTGGACTTTCCATCGCACCGATGCCTGTTTTTAGATTTAAAATATGTTTCACTTCAAATGCAGCCCTACTAGTATTCTGTTGATTAGGGCTGCTTTTTTCTATGTACTGGACAGTCGATAAAATTGATAGGTTGCTTAAAAATTCCGCACAATAAATTTTGCCGGCTTTCAACCGGTAAAAGTAGTTATTAGAATATCATATTTTGGATTTACCTCACGAAATTTTGACGTTGTCTAAAAACGATGCAGAACAAATTTGGCTTAATTCCAATCCGTAGAAACTGAGTTATTGGATTAGCATTGCTAAACGATAGAATTTCATACCGTAAACACTATTTTTTCAAATCCAAAATTCTTTACTCAAATAACTTGACTTCTAGACATCAGAATGGAGTCAAATTTATATGCAACGTTTGTTCAGCTTACCGAGCAATTTTATCAAGTAACCAGTAAAATTTGAAAAAAAAGTGATCCTGTTTATTTGTTTCATGTGTTTCAGTTATTTTCGAACAGCCCATTCTGTCGTTACGTACTTTGAATCCGCGAGCAGGTTCTTTAAAATAGGAGCGTTGTCAATATTGGACGGGTCGTGGTCCTGCTGCATTCTCATCGAGACGTAGCTGAGCGAGCCTGTGGCCGAATCCAGACTTCTGCCCACCGTGATTGGCAATCGGCTCCATTCACGCGACTAGGAAACAAGGCAATATATCCAGGGTGTCAGTCAGGCTGGGCACAATGATTTTTTTAGAGTACTAAACCGATACGTTTCTTGCCACTAAGAGTTGATTTACAGTGGGAATAATAATTTTGATACTATCACCCACTGTGGACAATTTTCTCAATATATCATCTCCATGTCCACTAGGGTGGTAAAAAAAAACTTTTTTCCATATCTTGCTTGCTAGACAATTGCAATCGTCTGGCTGCGTAAAAGAGCACTGCCCATCAAATTTGAAGCCATTTCAACCAGTAAAAGCAGAGTTGTTTGAGCTTTTCGTTCATAATTCTGAGATTAACCACCGTCAGTGCTATTTTTTCAAATCAAAAATCTCCAACGTTAATCACTTCGTTGGTTGTAATTGACTTAATTGCCTAGCAAGCAAGACATGGAAAAACAAGTTACATCCCTAATGTCCACTCGTTTTTTAATTCCTCCGAAGGCTGAAGGTAATAAGGAGACTATTACGCTTTATAAATTTACAAAGGGGGCCACGGAGTGAAAAAGGTTGGGAAGCCCTGCCCTAATGGTCAGTAACAAAGTGCTTGACCTTTTTACAGAGTACCCGAGGAAGATTCACCTACTCGCACTGCATACTCAACTCGTTCTGTTTTTACATTACTTTCACTTCTGCATAAGTGTTTAGGGCAAGACTACTTACTTCTCACAATTATCATTTCATCAGTGAAATAGCCATAAAATTGGACAAAATTGTGTCGGAATTGAACCCATCTAGTTGTCTTTTAGTTAGTTGCAGGTTTTTCAAGGCAGTTCTCGTTCCAGTTGCAAAATGGATTACTTTTTGAAAAATGATTAGTTCTAGTTGTGCATGTGGAAAATTGAGTGGTTCTAGATGTGAATTTTGAAAAGTGAATAGTTCTAGTTTTAGTTGCACATTTTGTGAAGTGAGTAGTTCTAGTTCAGTGGTTCCCCACCGGTGGGGGATTCAATGGTTTCTGGTGGGGAATAGACGCATTTGTTACACATTATATACCGGATAGTCTACATATTTACGGAGACACATGAGCGATTACCGTTACAAGTTCACTGCTCTGGGGTGTATTTATCAAAATTATATCGCGTGTTGTTCAGAAAAGCTCGATTTCGCAAAACAACAGCAGAATTCGCATTGATTTTATGAGGCAAATTGTGGTGTTTTCTGTATTATCTTTCATTGAAATGTTTCATTTGTTGAATATCATCTGCTTTCTTTACTCTTTTCCAATAACGAGTCCCTGCAAAACATCTGGCCAAATGTGATGGAGGGGCATTTTTAAAGAGTGTAGAAGAGTTTTGGGGAATGAAGACTCGGAATAAATCTGAAGTAGGTTGGGAACCACTGTTCTAGTTCATGTTCTAGTTGCGCATTTTGAAAATCCAGTATCTCATACTAGTGTTGCCAGCAAGTTGCAGTGGTATTGTATTGAACACACAATATTCGAAAAGCAAATCGATATTCCATTCAAGGCTATTCTCGATAGCTTGTGATTCCATAAAGAATAGTGACCAAAATCCAGAAGTTTCACAGCAACCATGACTCATTTCGAAGAAAGTAATTCACGCGGTATATGCACTGTCCTAATCAGGATATCGTGCATCAGTTCATCATGGATTTCCAATCACTACTTTCCCATTCCTAACGTATTTAAAATGCTACCGTTAACAATTGGGTTCTTTCATTGTCTGACAAGATAGCGCAATGGTGAAGCGTCCGACTTGTTGATTGGAAGTGGGGGGTTCCATCATTGGCCGGATCCGACCAAACACCTGATTAGTAGGGCGATTTTTTTTACATGTCAAAATTTGCCAAAATTTTGTCAAAATTGTAGCGTTAGGTTAAAATTTGTCAAAATTGTTTACAAATTCAAAGTTTTTTTGACCTCTGCATTTCGTTTGTATCATGGATTTTGCACTGTACGTGAACTTATCATTTGATATTTTACAGCTTGTAGCCTACTTTATAGGCCTACCGTTTTAGACGGCTCTTTTTCTGCTCATTGTGAATCATAAACATTCAAATAAAACAAATACGTTGACATAGTGTTATGGTCAAGGTACCGCAATATCCTAACTGAAGCAAGACTGCATGAACGTTCTTTCTCCATTCTTGGCAATCTACTTAGTAAGGACAGACACTTTTTACCCCAGAATGTAGGAAAGTATGTTTCGTTGTCGTACTGCAACAAATTTTAATTGTTTATACCATAATACGTGATGTAACAAATGCAATTCTTCATAGGGCCAGATTTCGTTAAATATTTAGTTTTTCTCATGCAAAAGTTTGTCAGTTTTCAAGCCAAAAACGTTTTTTCAGGCCAAACTAGTTCGTAAGGACAGTCAGTTCCAACCAGAAATGAAGATAAATAGTAGAATTTTTACATTATGTGCGAAAACACCTAATTTGCATACTTTGTGTCAAAATTTGATTTTTTTGGTCAAAATCTTCCGTTTTTTTTAGGTAAAAAAATCGCCCTACTGAATAGTAACACTGGAATTTAGGTCTTCCCTGCTAATCGCTCATCATGACTGGGATAGCATGG
>ATSW01038836.1:0-12466 GCA_000444245.1 Botryllus schlosseri
ACAGCCAGACTGCTCAGAGTCAAGTGTACCTGTTTGATGCTGGTGACTAGATGACCTCCACGGTCTTATCGATCATTCCTGTCTAATACCGAATACTGTGCAAGGTGTGCATGCATATTTTCTGTACCACCATCACTGCCGTTTGTTATGTATTTTGGTTGGATGAAAATAAAGACTCTCTCTCTCTCTCTCTCACCTCTGATACAGACACGGTGCTTCCTGGAAAACTATCTCGTCGTAAAGCTTGGTCTTTTGCGGAGCCCGAAGTCGTATCCTAAGCGTCACGGTCTTGGCAGTGGTGGGCCATTGCACGTCAAGGCAATATGCCCACTCATAACAGCAGATTGTCCTCCGTGGAATGGTATTATCATTTGCCGAAGTGATGAATAGTGATGTGGGGCACAGGAGAATAGAGAGATATGATATTCTTTTTCGCCTGCAACATCGAGATGCTTTGACGACGGAGTTGCGATACGGCCCCATGAGGTCATCTAGTCTGCGCCCCCGTTTTTTTCTCCTCCATGCTATCCGTGATTGCTGAGCGCCAGGCAGGATAGCTGCGGATACCAATTTTCGAGTCTTTGGTATGACCCGGCCGGAGATCGAACCCACGACCTACCGCTCGAGAAGCCGGACGCATAACGATTACACTGTCTCGAATAGCTTACTTTGAACAACAACAACAACAATATGTTCAAACTGAAATCAATTTCAGAATTTCAAAATGCTTTACCAAAAGCGTTCTTCCGAAATTTCAAATCAGGTCACTGGGGTCATTGCATTGTGGTTCAATTCGTGATATCATATTCATGTTTATTATTGTGGTCACTGTACTGTAGTTTCATTTCTGAATCCATGTTCATCAGACGCCAAACGCCGCGTTGGAAACTCGGCCGCCTCTCGGCGTTTGACCTCTGAGCTGGTTTAACCCCTACTCTGATTTCTTGTCTGAACTGTACCACAACAAATATTAGGTTACGAAACGAACCTCGCGACCTGGAGTACTGAGTAACGTGTTTAACGAGTCATAAAAGGTTTTGGAATATATTGCAATTGAGAGCAAGGAAGAGTTTCTTCAAGAAATTGCATTGATCAGTTAGCGCAGGGATGGATTCAACTGTCGGCGTGGGTCAGTAAGTCATTCGATAAACCGACAGCTTCAGGGGGTTTTGGCATCACGGATACCATCCGTACCTCTCCACTGTTGGTGCCATAAACGAGCCCACCACCAGGTTCCGGTGACCACGTCACAGTGTTGATGCTGACGACACGAGTGTTTCGATCTGCTCGAGTATAAAAACAAAAATTAAGTATCCTATCCGGTGGTCAGCAACCTACAGAACATGTTATCAACTAGATCAGTGGTTCTCAACCTGGGGGGCGCGCACCTCCCTTGGGGGGCGTGAAAGCATCTGAAGGGGGTGCGAAGAAGCGGTCAACTGAAAAAAAATTTCTCGCTCTGCGCGATTTACCTCAAATTCACACGTGTTTCTCTATATATAGACAGAATTTCTTATTTTTTAATTCTCTCATCAACAGTCATAACCTTCCATGCCATCAAACAATCTGTTGGGGTAGCTAGCATCCCGGTTGGATTTTGTGATATGACGATATAGGGGGGCGCGAAATTTTTCACTATCATAAAGGGGGGCGTGTCTAAAAAAGGTTGAGAACCACTGAACTAGATCTCAGCCTTTCAGCATGGAGCATTAATTTGCAGAACAAAAAAATCATGGTACCGGGTAGCCTTGTCGGCGTATCAAAGTCGCTTATGTCGATTTTTCAAATTCTGATAAGCATTTTCAAAACATTGAGAAACTAAAGTTGCTAAAATTGTTGTTAATCACATAGTTTCAAAGTTAACCATACCCAAGATATGACTGAATGAAAATGAAAACTTTACAAGTGGACATAAGCTACGTTGATTCCACCACGACGATGTTAGATTGAACACTTGAACAGTCACTCTCGAAATAGAGCACCCAGAAGTGTTGGGAACGAGTCTTCAGACATTTTTTGACTCTAGATTATTATATCAAGATTTGTTAAGGTTATTCGAGTCAAGTCACCCAATCCAATTTTCTGAGGGACGAGGCTCGATTCGAGTCAATGAATTGCGATTGAAGCACAGCTGATGTTAGTTGATTGTCAACTAGCATTTCAAGAGGTCAAGTTGTAGAACAACTGGAAAACATACAGCTCGTCGTTTCTCGTGAATCATGATACCGGTGTTCTGTTGTGTGATGTTCTTGCAGCCATTGCTAGATCAGAGTCATTACCAGACATGGGGTAATCGCGATTAGTAATCGTAATCGATTGCAGCATATTCAAGTAATCGTAATTACAATCAATTACATTCGAAAAAATTCCGAAGTAATCGCAATCGACTACTTCCCATATCTAATAGATTTCTTTGTCAAAGAACGATTACTTTTAATATGTACAAGGACTATGACATAAACAACATTCGTGAACAAGGAAGAGGTATAAACCAGGTTGGAGATAGCCCAAAGGTCTGATTTTCAAATGCCACTGCTCATTATTACGTCAGAAGTATCAACTTTGCTCGTCATTGCGTAAGAAGTATCCTCCACATATAGTAAATAGACATTCGATGTACATTGTAGTGTGATGGTAAGAGCACCTGCCGTGCTGTAAATCAGGTTATCAATACACTCTAGACGCCACTACATCGCAGCAGGATAATATTCATCACTCTGCCTAGTTTCAAATAATAACTTATGTATTGATGTTTGGCTATGCTTAGGTAAACGCAGTTTGACCGTTGCTGCAGTTGCGCAGTTTGACCATGTGATTGTACTTGAAACGGACGCCAATCGTTATTTCACAATTCTTTTCTCAAGATTTGGACCTGTCGCCCTTGCCATTCGCTTATATACCATGTTGGCGTAGGTTGTTGCCAGCATCAGGACCAAAGCAGTAATCCGTCCCCCACTCTAAACGTTGGTCTTGGGCCCCAATAGGGTGGTCAATTTTCAAGTTGAAGACTGAATTTCGTCAATAATATTGGTAATTGCATTATATTACTATTCATTTTTAATCCTCGCAGCCCCCGATGGTCAGATTTACCTGTAGAGCTGGGGGCAGGTAATTCATAATTATAACATCTGTTATGTTGTTATAATTACTTTATCGTATGTTGCTAATTCATGACCTCCGGTCTGTTATATATTAAAAAGATATTGTAGTCGCCCAAAAGTAGCAGATCAAAAGAAAAACTTTCGTGAGACGCACACACAAATTGCCATGTATTTATTGCTTGGTGGGCGCCCCAAGTGGCATTTGCATTGTGGGCTCAGATTGGAAGGACAGGATTATTAGTTACACCCACCCAACGTGGCTATCGACAATAGACACATACCCTAAGTTTCCGCTAAGGGCTAAGGTCTTTCTTTAGTAGCACACTTCGTGGAGTCGCATGTTGGTCGCAACTGCACATGTAATTTGGCGTGCCTTGGTGCGGTAATGACCGGCACCGAAATGCCTATTCGTATAAATTAAGCATGCTTTTTTCTTGAGGGGGAGAGGTATGCATTTCAGAATCAAGAAATCTAGAGATATTAAACCTCCAAGCTCGAAGAAAATTTTCAAGTTAATCAAATCTCTCGAAAGTGTATGTTGATTTACGAAATACTTTTGAGTCCCCTTCGAGCTCGCTCCCCACTCTATTGGGGAGTTTGGGATGCGGCAGTTACGTGCCTGGCAACACTGCAAATCGTTGGGTGCGATAAATAATCCCCTATAAGTTGGGCAATGGGTGCATTATGATGTAACAAGCAAATGACAAATCATTTATAAAGAAAGATGTTATCTCATTAGGCTTTTCGTCTTAATCCTTATATTGTCTTCCTATATATCTTCTAGGATTGGTTGTAAGAACCAAAATAAATATAATCGTGTCATGAGTAATCGTGATTATTACTTTTCCAATGTAATCGTAATCGACTACTTCCTGATTTTGCTGTAATCGTAATCGCGTGATTCAGAAGTAATCATAATCGCGGTCGATTACAGTCATGAAGTAATCACCCCATGTCTGGTCATTACTGCAAGATTCAGTAATTCGTAATATCCATTGTTACTTCGTTGTTCAAGTCAGTTAGTTGCGGATTTTTAAAGGTCGTTAGTTCTGGTTCTAGCAGCGAGTTTTGAAAAGTGACTAGCCCTAGTTCTATTTGTGCCTTCAAGTCTGGTTAGATGCCGAACAATGCAAGATGAGCTTGTAAAAATATTCTATACCTGGATGATGGATCTGCTGAGCAATGGGCATCTCCTCCTCATCTGTCATGGCCAAGACATGACCCATAAGGAACCTGAGAAGAAGAATTGACACCATACACACTAAACTTTTCCTCTCCTATAGCAACGTTCCTACAAGTTGGAAACAAACATATTTGATGTGCAGCATATTGTTGGCCAACTCAACACTTTTATCAAGTAGCCAGTAATATTCGGAAAGTTATGACCGAACAGCCCTAATATATGCTACATCCTCTGTTTGGTCCTGGATGTTTGTTCCTCATCAAAAAAACTTGATATAGGAAACCTGAAAATGAGGAATTTGATCCTGCCAACATATTTGAACCATCATTTTTGAAAATTGATTTTCATAACATGCCACCGCACCATTTTGTAGCATGCCGTACCATTTTCGATTCTTACGAGTGTCTGGACGGTATTTAACAAGTGATTTACGACTAGCGCATAAGTGGAAATACAGACCAGTCTTTCACAGGGTAAAAAAACGTGAACTATACTTGTTCATGTGTGGATCTCCAATGAGACAGTGACGGTACTTGAATCCAACGCAGATATGATTACACAGCGGCGATATACTGAGACATACCACGGTGTGTTCGTATTCTTTCCTGAAGCATAGGACAACAATATCTAACCAAGTTCTCAGGAAGTTGTTTTAGCATATGCAATACTTGAATAGAACTTGGCCGAAAGTTTTGCGTTCCAACGAGAAAATGGCAACTTCCATTGAATCACTCCCGGGCGGCTCATTGTCATAGGATGGAACAAATGCAGCAAGAACTCGGCCATCTCGAGAAATATCAATGCTCGAATCGTTGTAGATCTTACACGCGTCCACAACCACATTCTTCATATGACTGGTAATGATAAGTAGTTTGAGATCACTCCGGGTGGGAGTGGAAAACGGCTGGCTCTATTTTGTTCATGACGCCATTCGACGGTATCAGGAATTCTACTAGACCAGCACCAATTTCGGCAACTCTTTTGACCCCTCCACTTCCAAGAACTATTTCATTCTTATACTGAGTAGTTGACGACATTCACGGTATTCCAGTAGGAAAATGAATTCGTTCCTGGTAGAGACGAGATTGTGGCCGATAATTCTAGTAGTCTGATTAAACTAATTACAGAAAAATGCCAGTCATCTAATTCCAATCCAATGTGTAATGTTTCATTGCTCTAATTCTAATCTAATATGTGAAATCTTTCTATTCTCTAGTTTTAATTCTAATCGATTTTTTGGTTTTCCTGAAAATGCTACAAGAGAACTGTATAGCGCGAAACGTGCCCAGCTTGCTGTACAGACATCTGTCATTCTAATTCTAATTCTAGTCTAATTCGGATAAAACTGTGTAGCTGTCATTTTAATTCTGATCTAATTTCGAAAATATGGCGCAGTTTCAGTTCTAATTCTAATCTAATGTCGAAAATAAGGCGTAGTTATGAATCTAATTCTAGTATAATTTGGATAAAACTGTAGCTATCATTCTAATTCTAATCTGGAAAGCTGAAAATTTTATAATTGCCAAGTCTACCTGTGACGAACATACCTGCTGATTTCTGGCAACTGAAGCTTACTGAAGTCCCAATATTGAAGTCTGTACATCATGTGATCAATGCTAAGCAGCACCGACCGAAGGCCGTGATTTTCTGCATACACGTCCGATATGATCCTGTTGATGTTGTTTCGTCTGTTGCGTCTCAGGCTTGCCAGCCGCCTGTCAACACAGGAAATGAGAGGACGGATCTTGAGAGAAAATCGATGGTGGATTACTGTGCAGGACGAATTCTGAGGCGGCGTTGTCTGTTTGATCCAAACGACGGGTTGGAATGCCTCACGTCTTCCCAGACCCGTCTTCGTGAATGAGTGGGACCTACACAAAAAATATGCCATTCAAAGAGACTGTACAAGGTAGCCTATACAACTCTCGGTTTACAAATGAATATCTTCACATCACAGTTATAATGACTCAACTCGAGTTGCAATTTTTTTCGACTCGCTTCAAGTCTCGCGCATCAGGACCGCTACTTGAAAAATAGGCCCAGGAACACGAGCGTTCCAACTGCAATAGTGTTTATTCTGCCGTACAACCATGCACTGCTTCTTTTATACATATCGCTTACTTTTCTATTTTATTGCCTCTCGTGTAGAGGGCCCTAGTCCAGTAATGATATATTGTTATATTCGGCGCTCTATAAATTATTATATTATTATTATTTCATCTGTTTGAATAAACATGTTAAGAATGCCTTGGTATATTACGAATGCCTTGGATATCACCAAAAAGCGAGTTGAACATAATTTTGACGCAATAATGATCAGTGAACTCTATGACTTGACTAACTTGACTTGAGTCAAAGCTGTGAGAGTAAGATCAACTTACGACTCGGAACCTTGTGACTTGGTCGGAACCCCGAGTGTACATCTTTTACTTGACGTTTCAATACGGTGACTTTCCAAAGAAAATGGTTGCCGCCTAACATATTTTGGCACTCTTAAATTTGAAAACACGTCATATACAGAGCGCAGTGCCCCTTGCAAGTCTCAAAAAGTAACTTTTTCTGGATCCGATTCCGTTTTCTCCGTATTTGAGTTTCTACCTGAATTTCCGCTTCGATTCCTCCTTTCTCTTTCAGACTGGAAGTGATTGACTTCTCGTGGCATTCGCCAAATGGATCTGGCACGACTGAAACACCAAGCGATTGTGACAAAATAAGTCAAGAAACGGTTTGGGTTTGGCCCCATCAGACAGACGTGGACAACTTGATCATTCCAGTTGTCTAAATAGCAGAGCCATTTTTATGACATGGTAAAATAAGTCAAAATTTTGTCAGAATTGTAGCGTTAGGTCAAAAGATTGTCAATATTCTCTGAAAGGTCAACAAATTTTTGCAACCTCTATTTCATTTGTATTTTAGATGTTCATCATCATTATTAGCAAGCTTTTAGTAAGGACAGACAGTTTCTACCCGAGAATGTAGGAAAGTATCTGTCGTTGTACTACAACTTTTAATTATTTCTACTATAATGCGTGATGTACCGGTGACTACTGGAATTCTTCATAGCTCCTGACTTCGTTAAAATAAAGTTTCTTATGTAAAACTTTGTCAGTTTTCAAGTCAAAAAGTTTTTTCAGGCCATACTACATCGTAAGGACAGACAGTTCCAACCAGAAATGAAGATAAATAGTACAATTCTAAAATCATGTGCAATTACACCTAATTTACATACAAGAGGGCAGAAAGTCTTCGGGGTGAAAAAATGTCAAAATTTTGATTCATTTGGTCAAAATCTTCCATTTTTAGGTAAAAAAAATCGCCCTACAAATTAGACTAATGAGAGCAAATGCTGGAAATCAAACTCTTAACTAATTTGTGAACTGTTCGTATGCTCTCATTCTAATCCAGTGGTTCTCAAACTTTTTCAGACACGTCCCCCTCTTCATATCACAAAATGCAACAAAAGCATGATGTTATGAGCTTACGACTGTTAATGACAGAATTCTCAAATATGAAATTCGGACTATGCCCATTCATTCGAGGGAAAAAATTACAGTTGACTCTTGACTTTATGTTCACGCGCCCTTCAGATGATTCCCCCCCACCCAGTTTAGGATTCGCTGTTCTAATCCTAATCATATTTCTGGTTTTCCCGAAAACGAAACAGAAGAGCTAAGCTCGGTCTCCTGATATTTGCCATTCTTATGCTTATAAGAATCAACTCTTATTTAATAAGAACTCAACGTGATTATTAATGTGTTTTTTTTTATTCAGAATTCAATTCAATTTCAAAGTGTTAGCAAATTCAGTAATTCTTATCCAATTTGGAACAGACTACGTAGTTACGTGTAACTATCAATGTAATTCTGACCAAATTTGAAAAAGCTAAAATTCTCTAGTTGTCCAAGTCTCCGATCAATATCTGCATTGGCTATCTGTGCCGCACTAACCAAAATCGTCTCGCTTACCGGAATAGGGCAGAATCATGTCTTCCGCTCCTCGATCTCCACGCGTTGATCGGCCGGACTCTGCCGTCTGCCCCAGACTCAACAAAGCTATCAAATCATCCCATGAGTTAGTAGGCAATAACCAGTAGTTATTAGGGATGGGAAATTTAAACATCTCACCGAGTCAATTCTGAACAGAGTACTAGGCTTCAAGTGGAGTATTCAATTACAATGGCCAACAAAACAAAAAAACTTTTTTCAAGTGCCAAAGATATTTTAATGGTTTCTAGGTATGTTTGAGTCTGACTCCGAAAATGACATCCGTTTCTCTGGATCGGCTCTACTTTTTGAGATATCGATTTTTTTTTTTTTTTTCTTAATCGTCGTAAGTAGGATACTTGGAATTACGCAGATTTAGAATATTCTCGGCGATCTGTGCCTCACTCTGAGGAAGTACCCGACTCAAAGACAAATCTGCCTCGAGCTGGAGCTTGAATAACATATTACCGTACAAGAGAGAAAGAATCACTACGTATTTTAGCCAACAAGATGAACCTTTTTACTGCAAAGACATCAAAGGGCTTTTACTGAAAATGAAGGTATATGATTGATTAGCGTGCTTTGACAGCTCACTAACTGAACTTTGAGCGTTTCTGAACGTAGTGTTTGGGCTTTGACGGCACCTGTTTTTGATTTGCAAAAATATGTTGTTTACCGCTAATATCGCCTACTTTTTATAATTTTTGCTTGATTTTCACATGAAACAGGACTCGCGTATAGAAGACTCTCTGTGTTAACGATTGCGTCTTCAACGATATCGAGTCAGAAATAGAACAATACTGTACGCACACACTTGAAGAGACAGATGTGAACTCATTGAAGTTGTAGTATAAACAGTGAAATTTACCCATACCAAAATTTGCGTATTTTGAGCACTTCTCCAAACAAAAATGTGAAATATCTCAAAGATACAGTCTATCGGATTCACCGACATAACAATGTCCTAAAACCGCGGTACACAAAGATCCGTAGTAGCCTATACAAAGAGCATTTTACCTATGTCACAATTTGCGTATTTTTAGCACTTTTCGAACCAAAAATATGGAATATTTAAAAAAATCGAGCCAATTCAGAAAAACTAATGTCATTTTTGGATTCGGGGACCTAAAAATACCCTGAAACATTCTTGGCACCAGAATGTGTGTTGACCAGTGTAATCATTCATTACGTCGACATAGCACTATGAAATGAGTGGAAAGACCAAGATGTACCCGTTAGGTGACCACAAACAAAGCCAGTTTTGCACCACAAAGATAATTCCCCATTTATTCGACCATACCTATTTCATTGCACTTTGTGACAATGCCGTGGGCCTATCAAGACTTGACAATTCACAAATATGTCATTTCCGACAACCAAGACTTCCACAATGAAAAAAGTATCGAAACAACCATTCTCATTGATAAATGAACCGAGGAGGAATGAGCGAGGAGCAGAAATTTTCAGTATTCGACAAAACCATCTCTCTCTCTACTCGACCCAGATCATTAGAACGAATACTCGATTCAGATTCGAGTACTGATCATATTAACGAGCCCTGCTAACATGCCACGATCAAACAGGAATCAGAAAGACATACCTGGGTAGAGGCGTATCGTTTGCAGTCCACGGATCACCATCACCTGACGAACTGTCAGAGTCGTCCATCAATTGCGACGCAGAGGAAGCCGCGTCACGCAGTAGATTATCAGCGGCTTCGTTCAACGTATCCGTGGCCTCCACTAACGAGTTAACGGCCGCCGACAGATTTTGTGCAGCCTCTAACGAAGACGAGCTTCTGCTGTGTGCTGGCGATGAATCTACCGCGTTCGAACTGCTGGGTTGGCTCGTGGCAAGACTAGTATTCATCGAGTCATTTTGTGTGATATTTTCATGACCGTGACCCTGCAGAACACTGTCGATGGTGTCGTTTCGAGTGTTTCCCGTATTAGACTGTTCAAGCAGTATAGAACCGGATATCACTTCGTCAACCGGAGAGAACAGAGCTGGAAAAGAAGACTGGTCATCGACAACGCCTGACCCTAGCTCATCTGCGTTTGCGGGTTCACTCTGATCCGAAACCACCCCGAGTTCAATTCCAGACATCTGAACGCCGGGCACTGGAATCTCCTGAAACGAGTCAAGACCGGCCGGTCGCGTCACCAACGCACCAAAAAAATCAGCGTATTGGTCACGTCGACTGCCTGCGTCGTTAGATAAAGTCTCGTTCCGCATCCCCATGTCAGTGATCGCGGGCCGCTCGTCAAAAGCGCCGTAAACGGACCTCGCTGGAGGTCTGTCATCGGTAGAATCACCTCTCGGGAGCAAGTCTGGGAAATACACGTAAGGCGCAATGCGCGGTTCGGAATATACTGATGAATCCAAACGGGACCGAGCAGTTAATGATTGATGTGGACTTTCTAATAGATGGCGCGATTCCGAGTTGGAATCTCTGCGTTGGCGCAGTAATGTCCGCATTCGTTCATGGATAAGGCGCGGGCTCGTGTTCCGGCCGGTGTGCAAACTGCGGTTCTGAACGTCTGAAAAAATAGAATGTCTCGAAGCCAAGGTACTCGATGTCAAGGGGTCCGATTGGGTGACATGATCCTGCGAATCACGACGCCACCGCCTGTACGCCCCGACCAAAGTATGATCAACATTTCTCAAATTGTCAAAAGCAGGTATTTCTGTGTCCCGGGCTGTCGGCCCGAGTCCGGCGATGCTGCGACGCGCGCTAGCAGCTAGACTATCCATATACGGCGCAAATGCGGCAGATTCCGATGGTAACACGGGTAGTGGTGCATGACTGTGTTGGTGCGCATCGCTCAAATTGGTTGGATGGCTCAAATTTATTGAATCTTGCCCTACGGCGACACGAGACATGGAAGGGCGAGAACGTCCGCCGGGCGTCGAATTTCGAACTTCATTCGCGCTGTTCTGCAATTCTCTCAGTCGCATTTCCAATCGATGGCGCTCCTAGTGACGCAAAATGTGAAAAAATGAATATAGCGAAATAAATCGCAATACTTTTATTTCAAGAGACTGTTTGCGGGACAAGACTTTGGATTACAATTGAATAATGTGTTCATCTTCATATTCAGACTTGTACAAACTACTGGATTTTCTAAATACGCAACTACAACAAGAACTACTCACTTTCCAAATCTCGTAGCTAGAATTGATGACCTTTAAAACCCGCAACTAACTAAAACAAAACGAACTAGACACAAATTTGAGCAACTCGGTAATTTAGCCTATACTTTATCGAAATTGGATTGCCTTTTTACGCCCCCTGCCTACGCCACTGTCAGTAGCGATGACTCCGGTATCATGATTCACGTAAAACGACGACATGTGTTTCCTAGTTGTTCGGCAACTATTTTATTTACTACGTAACTAGAACGACAACTATTCACTTTTCTAGAACTAGAACCACTCAGAAAACAAGTATTTTGTTGATTGTCAATGAACTAGATTAGTGGTGTGTAAGTCTGTTAATAGTGCAATAAGCCCAAATACTTTAGAAGTTTTTTTGGCTTCTCCACTAGTTCCTGACGATTGCCACTGATAAGTGCCGGACGAAAGCATTCAGATTTACTTCCATATAAAATATAATCATTCAATAGTATACAGAGATTTTTATTCCTTCCCACCTGCCGCAATCTTTCCAATCGTGTGTACTGTTGCCGGATCTCTTCATTTACGCTGACTCGAGCGTGAAGTATTCTTTGATGAGTCTCGGATATTTCACGTCTGAGTGAACAATTTACTTCATTCATCATTATAGATCAGAGATGAGCATGAATTTGAAAACAACAGATTTGTCATTTGGACGTATTTGGATCGAGGGGGGGGGAAACTATCCATAGCAATACATTTCATCTTACCTCATGCTGCCATGCGACAATATTGATCGACTCTAAAACGAAGAAAGAAATCGCATGAAAGGACAGTAGCTATTCAAAATCTGTGAAACATCAATTGTTGTTGATACAATTCTTACAAACAATACGTTCATATTGTCATATTTATTCCACTGGAAGCTTTTCGACTAGCTCTCTTCAGCAGTGAACGCCAGTAAATGAGGTTAACCAAGTTCGAAATATAGAATGAATTCTGTCGTTGTGATGTAATAATGACAAGTACACAAGTCGCTAACGGCAGTAAACAGCGCACAGTTACGGTACAGCACACACAAA
>ATSW01038851.1:0-14099 GCA_000444245.1 Botryllus schlosseri
AGCAGCCCGCACTTTCGCACTCTGGCAGAGCTCGTCTTTCGCCGGTGATATCATGTCCCACCTCCGTCATTACTGCAGTTGAAATAAAATATTTATCAGTTTGCATGGTATAGCAATAGTAGTGTATAGCATATAGCATAGTATGAGCAATAAACATACTGTTGCGGTTGGGACCAGAGGACCGGAATATGGAGCACATTAGCTGAATGCGACTCGAATCGGTTATGCGGTAAACCTGTCACCACTTTTTGGGATCCATCCGAGTAAATAAAATATATACGCATGTCGCAGATATCCGTCTACTATAAGACTACAATTGATTTGAGGGGCGATTTTTTTTCAAGTTTTTTTTTTTCGCAGGGAAGAAGTTGTTGTTTATGGTATTCGCGGTGTGTGTCGACTAGGTCATTTACAACAGGCTAATTATCTTCATTTATATTCCGTAGCTGCCGGCTTGTAGCACAGCTGCCTACTTCTAGGCTTTTATAAGACAGTAAGACACTGCTTGCACGGATGAGATGGCGAGGAGGAACCTAGATAACCTCCGACACTTGGTTAGGGATTCTGGAGTCGATCTCGGTCGGACTCAAACCCGTTACCCATTGGTGTTGCAGCCGTGGATTGTACCACTTTACGCTATTTCGCCACTACTGCATTTAAGAAATGATTGAAAGCCTAATTCTCGTACACACGACAATATCAATCAGGTCCCTACGATTTACAATATTTTTGAGTGGTTAGTGGGTACGCAGTACAGCCGAGTGCCGCCGACTCTGCTTAATTTAGTGCACGTCGGTTCCACTCACTTTTGGATGAACTAAGCGGAGAAACGACTTTGTCCGAATTATGTGGACAATCAATTGTTCGTTACATGGTCATGGTCATGTCTCATGCGTAAAGGCAGACAACGCATTGTAAATACTGTTATGTTGCGTATTTAATGACAATTTTATTTTTTATTTTAGTTATTGCACACAACATTGGCGCTTATCGGCTATAAGGTCATTAGCCATACACACAGTAATCAATCAGAGTCTTGTTTTAGGTCTTTGTAAGATTACATACGACTTCTAACTAAGCTCGCGTTCTTCCACATTTTTTTTAGATGTGAGAACTTAAAATTCGCTCTAAAACTACTCCAAAATCATGAAACTACTCATCCAACTTCACTATGGCATCACTTTCAAAAGTTACCGTGCGAAGTTAATAATATATGAGCTAATACGTCACATTACCTGTTTATGATGGTCAAACATGACCCGTTGATGATTCGTGACTGAAAATAGTGATCTGGACTTGGCTGCGACCTTTTGAAAAATTACTCGAACTCGGGCTGAATGGGTGATAAGAAATAACTCGAACTGAATCGGATAAAACGTCACAATCAGAGAAGGCCTTGTGACTCGGAAACTACCAGATTCTTATTTGGAATAGTAATATACCAAAATGTCGTAGCTTGCGTTGCTTTATAAGTAGGTCGGTATGGCAACGGGGACCATTGACATTCAGTTTCCCATTGATGTATAGTTAGTTACACTTTGGGTTTCTTTATTCTTGTTATTATCACCAATTAACATGGCGAGTAAGGTAGTGGTACGGTCCTCAGCCGTAACATCAATGTATTCTTGGACGATGAGCGGCTCTATTATTATTATGGTACATTAATCATTATATTCAAGTTGATATTGATCTGCTCATGGCCATAATCTGCCCCAATATTAGAACATAAGTCTGACGCTGATTTAATTCTGATTTTGTAATGACATGATCAATATAGCCTAATATTCATGTCAATCTTTGTTAAATTCGAAAATATTTTACCTATAATTGTGACACGTCAAATGTCCGCTATAGATGTAAAATTACAACGCGACAGCGTTTTACGATGTCATGATGCATTTGTATGCTATGCTCACATGGTGTCTATAAATGATTATTTGGACAAACTATTAGGGATGGTGTGAACGTGAGGTTCACGTTCGCGTTGTGCGTGTGAACCTCAGGAATTTAGAGGTTCACGTTCACAAACGAACCTTGGTAGGTTCTGCAATGCTATGCTCACATGGTGTCTATAAATGATTATTTGGACAAACTATTAGGGATGGGGTGAACGTGAGATTCACGTTCGCGTTGTGCGTGTTAACCGCAGAAATTTAGAGGTTCACGTTCACAAACGAACCTTGGTAGGTTCTGCACTGCTGTGAACCTTTTTCATATAGTACAATTTCCACCCAATTATAACATCGTTGGTTGAAATTTATTGCATTTCAACTGCGGGCCAGTCTATGCATGTGGCTGGCAGCATAAAAAATTCAACACTAAACGAGCATACACCTTGACAATCTCAAAAATTTTACTTGCTTTGTTACAAAAGTTTGGGGTTTGCTCTAAATATCCAGCTTCTCGTTTGTGGATATTTAGTAACTCTCTGATGTGCGCTTGGCCCGCAATGACGCAATATCAAGAACGAACCACACTAGTCAGCGAATGATGCTTATTCAACCAATCAATGAAATTGATATCGTTATCCGATGTAAAAAATCTAGTAGGTGTACGGGGTCAACCTTGACTTCATTGGAATTAGCAATATGACGTCATGAGGTTCACGCTCGCGTTCACACAGAACTTTTCAAAAAAGGTTCGCGTTCACACGAACCTGAACCTTTCAGAGGTTCACACCATCCCTACAAACTATGCCAAGTACAACAACAATTTTTATTCAAATATTTAAAATGTGATTTCGTTTTCGTACTAGGCGTGAATTCACAATAAATAGTACTATACTATAGTAAATCACATTTTCACGACATGTGTAGAATGCGACTCTGCAAGGTCATGTAAAATGAGGCCTACTTGGAAATACATTTAATACCACTATTATTGGTGCTGCGGCCCGGGGCGTCATCAAAAACCAGGAAATTGGCCCGCGAGCACATTTGAGTTTGAGACCCCTGCTGTAGATAGATTACTGCATAGTATACTACTGTAAGATCAACAAAACATCTCTAAAGAGTATCAGTAAGTTATTGGTAATTTGGCAATTAAGATGAGTATATTGAGTATGCACACTATATGCACAGAAGGATATTTCATCGCTGACGGCCTCGTGATTTCTCTAATTAAAATGAAATACAAATCAGACCATATCAACCATTTTGCAAATTTGGAGGTTTCATGGACCCCTTGAATATGCTTCGCGGCCCCCGGTTGAGAACCACTGCTCTTATCACTTCGTTTGCTGTCAATTTATTTGTGACGTACCGACGAGGCTCAGTAAAACCAGGCTGCGTAATCGTTGAATGACTGTTCGCTCATGCTCACCCAGGTCATATCAGCATGTTCAGAAGATATAGGGCTATGTATACAGTAAAGGGTACAGTTAGTCGACATTGATTACCTGATGACTTGAAATTGACTAGATAATTTTACAATGACTTACTAGTAAATCCACGTTTCTTAAACGCCGAGTCAAGTCAAGTACAAAGGAACTCGAGCCCAGTCAAGTCAAGTCATCTGAAAATGTTGACTCTGACTGGAGTTAATCCATGATTCGAGTCGTCCCGACACTGGTTCTAATTAGGCTATTGCTCACCAGCAAAAATAGAGCTACAACAGCTCATATGTAAGTTGGTTGCCCGACATGTGAGCATTGAGCAATGAGCAATTGGGCATGCGACACAATGGAAAACGATAATTCAGCATGGGACACTTCAGCATGCGTTACATCAGCATGGAACTTTATAACCCCAAAACTTACCCTAACCCGAAACATAGCCCTGAAATTGAGCATTATATATATCCGAACCCCAAGCCTAACCCTAACCCAACCATAAATCCAACCAAATGTAACCACATGCTCATGCCTCGCATATCCAATTGTGGCATGCCGAAGTGTAGCATGCTATAATGTCGGCATGACGCATGTAAGTTATGTGTCACAGAATAACTGAACGCGCATTTTAAGAAAGTAAAGGAAGCATCGATCAGAGTAGCGAATTTAATGAGAACATGGTTGAAATGCGCGGTGATCAAGTCACAACGTCGAACTTCATTTCGTAAATTTTCCAAATAATCATCTATTCGGACATGCCGCTATCAGTGTTGGGATGAATTGAGTCAGATTCGAGTCACCTTTTTCGTATATGACTTGACTTGACTCGAGTCACTTTGCAAAATTGACTTGAATTGACTTGCCTCGGCGTTTGAAAATATAAATTGACTCGTGACTTGAAGCAAAATTGACGTGCCAATTTCAAGTCATCAAGTAATCGGTGTCGATACAAATCGCTATATGTTTCACGTGTTCGGATTGTTCTCGATACGCTGGTGTGACCCATGAGAGCGAATAATTTCGTTGATTCAATAATTTTGCGTTTTACTGGACCTCCATCGTTCTATCAAAAATAAACTAACACAGTGTACGTTCAAGTTAACTCGTAGGAAAGCAATATAATAGCAAAGTATCTATCTCTGTTGTATAGACTGATCATTGTCGCCCCATGCTCACCTTAACCAAACCTCTTGTATGATTTTAATTGAATTCAAATATAGTTCATATTACGCGACAACCATTGGCGCAGGCTTAGAATATATCCCTTGGGTATGTAGTTGTGTAGTCCATCATATCACTTCGTTTCAACTATATCAAGTTTCGTATTCTATTCTCCATTTTATCGGATAATTTTACACGGAGGGTTACATAGTTTAGTAATTCTACGCATGCGTGAGCTATACAGCGCCATTTTGCATGTCTATTTGATTCTATATTCGGTCCTCCATTTAAAATATATGGTGAATGCGATGGCTTAATCGTACCCCGTTCTTCAAAAAGACAGCTTGACTTGAATTGTGACTTGACTCGTGACTTGACGTGACTTGACTCGACTTGACTCGAGTCACCTTCAAAAATCGAGTGACTTGACTTGACTCGAGTCAAAATGTGCAATGACTCGAGATGACGTGTGACTCGAAGGTGGTGACTTGATCCCAACACTGGCCGCTATACGATGACATTCGCACCGGCTCCGCTACCGTCTTCGAATCAGGTTCAAGATATTTTGCAAAGTCTTGCAATAAAGATTATCAACTGATTGCAACCACACGTCTTTATACAAAGACGAATGACCCACCTTGATTCTGACTGAAGTTGCAGAATACTCGATATGGATCGGAGTCAGGTGGAGTGAAGTTATAATACCCAGATTCTGTGATGTGCTCGTAACGGAATTGCAAATCTTGACACGTGTATAACCCTTGAAAAATTTACCAAATAACAAATCGTTGACAGAAACATCGTCAGAGTACCTATGAATGTGCGTAATCAACATGTCAATATTAGATTATATTATCCGGCACAGCCAGTATAGGTAGGGTTATCATATATGGGCATATATGGGCATTGGGCAGATATGGGCAAATTACAAATCGTTGACAGAAATATCTTCAGCCTATGAATGTGCGTATTCAGCATGTCAAGATTAGATTGGCACAGCCAGTATAGGCAGGGTTACCATATATGGGCATGGGCATAAATGACGCTAAATAGGAAATTAGTGGTTGTTTTGGTCAACCAACCAAAAAGTCGGGAAGATTTACCATTTTTTCCGAATTTTACTCCACAATTCTAAGTCTGAAATTTTTTCAAAAAGTGTCATCCTTTCCCGATTCCAAAATATGGTAACTCTAAGTATAGGTTAGGCTACATTAACAGGAAATCGGACCGGAAAATCACCACACTATTAAATTCGTTTGCTTCAACGATGATCAAAGTCAGACGATTCGTTACAAGGCGAATAGGTATTATTAATGTAAGTGGCAATCAAGCTTTTCCCATAGTAAGCTCACCCCAAAAGCAAACGGCTCGCTATTTAGCCTTGATGACATAGTGCAATACAAAAGTATTGAACCTCTACCCCCAGGCTCATACCTCGAAAAGACAGCGAGCAGAATTGAAAACTTTCGCTGGCAATTCCCAATAGGTAATAGCCGGCTTCCGTGGCATTCGAATTGGTGACTAATTCTTCGCAGCTTCCGATGTCTAGAGCAATCGAATGAAGATGTCATTTGGCACAAACAACGGATATTGATGAGCAGGGACCAACGTATTGCACAGGTCCGGGCCATAAAGTTATACGTAGGCCTCGCTCTGCAATATTCCTTACTTGTATAACGCCTGAAGTCGCAATATCTATACACGGGCCTGATGCGGATTCTGTCAAGCATGAGATAATATCCAGTCTCTTCGATACCGTAAGTGTGACTCAGTTCTTGACAAGAATTGGCGCCTGTTAAACGATATTAAATGATATAATTATCTATCTATAAGTGATGCGCGTACTGACAGAGTCTGATGTAGCGCAACATAGAATATACACTATACATAACAGTGCTTTTCAACCTGTGAGATGGTACGCACTTGTGCGGATGAAAAAAACTGCAGTGCGCATGACAAACGTGTTGCGACCGAGTGCGGTTGAAAATTCGGATGAGGGCGGATGAAAATCGTAAATATTTGTTACTTTTACAGACGTGGAATTATACAAATAAGCCCAATAGGAAATCCAAGTGTAGAGAAGTGGCTCCCAAACTTTTGTTGTTGCGACGTAATTGTAAAAACTTGTTTGACTCACGACACACCACTAATCGTTGCTTTTACAATGACTTTGTCTTGCGCGAGCAGTAGTGAATTATTATTTGCGCGCTATAATTATTACGTAATCAAAAATCTGGTTCGAAAGCGGGTGTAGTTGCAGGCATACGGTGCATCGGCCCGTCTAAGCCCGCGACATGCGGGGGAAATGACGTAAAATTTACTTTCTGCTTTCTTTCTCTGAACAATCACCATATTTTCGTAATAACAGTTCGATTAGCGCAAGTCACGAAGATAGTAGTAAATGCCATCATTACAGACTCACATTTGCAAGTTACTATAACGCAAATTTCACCCCTTAAAGTTTTTTTTAAATGGGTCGCAAAGGGTATAATTTTGGGTCGCTACGGAACCAGAATGATCTGTCAATATGTATGTAATATTTTCTAAATTTCTTGCGATCAAATTCTTCGCGCCTCGCGCGATTTTCCGCGAATGGTTTTTACATATCGAAGGTCACTGTGTTGGGTACTATAGCCGCTAATAAGCAAAACACGCAGAAAATATGGCTTGATCATAAAAATATGTCAAGCTATGTATTACACAAATTGCTTTGAATTCAAGATGAGATTTTTCCGACTGGTTTCTCTGGAAAACACCGTCGAATACCATTGAGATGGTTTAGTGTAGCGGTGCGCAACGAGCAGGTGCGGGCCTATGTGACACATTCATTTCTACCCTTTCTGCTTCGGGACACATGGAAACGTGACGTTTTGGCCAACATACCTCTGGGAAAGTGGGGTGTCCAAAAGATCGGCGTCGACTAAACCATAGCCAAAAAGGACCGTCGTTGGTTGGCCAAAACATTCGATATTGATCTGTTCGGTGGCTAAGTTTGTGGTGGAAGCATCACATATTAGGATATTATTGATTATGGTCACGTAGACACAAATGTGCAACTGCGTTTCATGACATGTTTGTAGCGTACGCAATATTCGAAACCGAAGCGAATGTGCAGAGCGTATTTTTTCCAGTGGTCAGTACCGAAGTATACTTCTACTTTTTTGAAGTTATCGAGTAGTTTTCCGCTACTTGAGTTCTTACTCAAGTAGATCTAATTTCCCGCTACTTTTACTTCGTAATATTTTGTGATCTACTTACTTACTTTTCAGTTTGTCAAGTAGAAGTAGATTCATCCTCCAATCAGGCAGATAGCCTGAGGAATTTCGGGACTGTTTTCACGGATTATCAACATTTAATTTTCATAAAACTTGAGTAAAGCCCAGAATTTTCGTCGCGCTTCGCGAACAGTGGATATGGAGTGTCCAGTATGATTTCAGCAAAGTATCGGTGAATATAATTAAGGTAGTGGGTTGCGTGGTTCCGTTCACACCGCATTGTCGCCTATATGACATATTTCATCACAGTATATATGCCCCATGATAACGTTTGAAGCTGATGTTTCGCAATCTAGCATTTACTTATCATATCGTAATCTAGCAGTCCATGGCGTGTCTTAATCTGGAAAAGTGGACTCTGACTTTTCTTTTTAGCTTTAGACCTGTTTTAGCATATCACCTTTGAAACTTTTGGACTAAAGATAAGAAGTACATTGTCCGCTTTTAGAAGTATCAGTAACAATATTTCTCTTTCAATTCCCAGTTTTGGGTTCCCAATAGTTTCAGTTCTTTTGTCTGTAGAACATACATGCTGAAGGGTAAAAGCAAGTCTCGTAATGCCTTCAATTTCCGGAAATTAAGCTACACAATATGGCATTTTTACCATCCACCATATTTTTTATTAACGTTTACTAATCGCGCAAAGTGTTTACACCGAATCCGATAAAACTTCTCCGTATTGCTCTTCGACTAAACTACGGCCTTATAAAATGGGGGAGGGCGCCATACCATGATATTTTCTAAAACAGGCTGTTCGAGTAAACAGGGGATTAGTATCGCATTTCCATATCAATACTATCATTTTCATCCCATGATGCGGACGAATGCTTATGCTGTCGAAAATTGTATACCTCCTGGTATGCATCAATATGAATCAAGCTCTGCAACGTTCGCATAGCTCAATTTGCAGCCTTTGACAATCCGTGCGAACGAATTACGATCGTCTTTACAACTTCTACTTCTTCTTCTACTTCAAGGAGTTTTAGTTGCTCATGGAAGAAGTAATTTTACTCGTACCGGAGTATAATTTTCCGTCGTTACTTCTACTTCTACTTGAGTAGCTTTCTTGACTACTTTGACCACCTCTGATTTCGTCATTCTCCTGGGGCTTTGATACGTGAAGCCATGCTAATCACTTCAGACTACCGATTAGTCACTACATTGTGTTGTGAGGAAAGAGAGTTACAGCCAAATGCCAAATGCCATATTCATATCAAATCCATATGGTCTGTTCGAGAAATCCACTTGGGATTTCCCGAGAGCAAATTACATTTCAATCGAAGAATTACACCCAATTACTTACTCATGGCCTGCAAAACATCAGATAATTTAATCTCTTTTCCAGCTGTTCCTTTTTGTCCACGAATCCCAGGCTCCCCCTATTTGAATTTAAAAGAACTGGGTAATCATGGTGTCCACCACATACATGTACTGTCTGATATTCATAATTGCGCTGTTGTTGGATATATCGGTGCGTTCGAATATTCTCTGCGTCATATCGCTATACTCTTGTGTCAAACGCTACCTAGAATACACAGAGAAGGTCGTGGCGTTTTTCGTTTTATCCCCCACATTTAAACTCCCGGATGGATTCCCAATACTATACCACAGACATTCAGTACGATGTATCAGCATTCAGTATGCGTCTAATAGTATCAAAATAGGTCGACCACAGGTACGAGAGATGATACCTTTTCTCCCTTGAAACCGGCTTCACCTCTTTCCCCAGCAGCGCCCCGTTTTCCCGGCGGTCCCTGAGGAGCAATAGTTCCGGTTGGCTGAGCATCAGCCCGCTTATCGCTGTTGCAATTGCACACAACATTGCAAGAATTCGGCGGCTCGTTATCCTGAACTTGAGGTCGGGCGATCGAGAACAGGCCGACCAAAGAAATTACAGTCACAAGTCTCATGCTCTGTCAGAGGCTAAAAAGCAGAAACCGCCGTTTGCTTCTTTTGTAAAAAGTTATACGTAGAGATAATGTTGTTAGTGCATAATTCGTCAACATAACTATAAGATTAAATAAGTGGTGAATGGGCAATTCCCAATTACTAATCGTAGACAGGAACAGGTGTCGCAATATGGCGCACTAGTCCATCTTAAGCTCACGTCATGCTGTAAATTACTTTTCTTCCAGCCTACAGCACTTTCTTTCAGCTGTTGCCAAAACACTGTAGCGGTGTAGCCACGCCTAGCCTATGCAAGAGAACTCAATATCATTGTGATTTCTTAGATTCCGACGGAGTCAGAGAATCGAGACTTATTCGCTTCACGTCTTTCCAAAGTGGAGTTGCGAGGCTCGACTTCATACATTCGTACTTATTGCCTCGCAATTTCGAAGAGTTATCGAAGATTAGCTGAGCCGCCGTGCTCAAAAGACTTCGGAAGCGCTCTCCTATCTCAGCGAGAACAGTGTGTTATTCGAGAACAAGCTGGTAAAATGAAAAATAGAAAAAAAGTTTGTTAGTGTGTTTGTCACGGTGGTTTGACGATTGTAGGACGTGAACAGGTGAACGCGTATTCCGAAAACTAACGGCCTATGGCGAGTGGTGGCTGTTATACACTCTAGCGAAAACAGAACCTAACTCAAAATTATATCGCGGTCATATATTCTACGTGCCTATGTTCACATACCTTCCTACGTGGATGCATACTTTGGATTAAAATGCACTCGATTTATACCGCGGTATAAGTCTGAGGTAGGCTCTGGCTTAGGGCTGTTCAAAAATAACTTTTTTCCCAGATTCCAGCCATTCACTGATTAAATCGTCAGGTTACCCTAAAAACGCTGCACACCAAATTTGGTTCAATTGTACCAAGTATAAGACTCCGCAGATCCAATTAAAAATTTTACTTAATTAGGGAAAATTAAATAGTTTATTCATATTGAAATGAACCCGAATATTTTCGGCTGACACTCGTCGGGGGTAATCGTCAGCATCTAGTAGAGAATTGGAAAGAACATTGTATATCAACAATCGTATCTCGAAATATGACGTCACCAGCATGAAATGAGACCTCAAATATGAGAGCGTTCAATGTACTATTTTAAGATGGTACACGAACTGCTTATGTTGACGAAGCTTGAACTGATGTATTTTGATAAAGGTCGACACCAAGGCACACAGATGAAAGTGTGAGCGGCCCCTCCCGTCAGAATTATCCAATAGATGTTTGCCAATCGCAGAATTTATGGCCTTTGAACGATCAGTGTCAAGCTTAAGCGGATGAGCTTTTCACCGAGCGTGATGCACGTGTTCTGATAAATCTAGGGACATGCTGGTTTATGCGTACCTGCAAACGCTTCGATGTTCTTCCTACGTAACCACAATCACTGGGGCACTTAAATTCGTACATTACATTACTTTGTTGAAGTGCAGGAAGCACGTCATTACGTATTGAAGGGAGTTGTCGTAGTTTTCAATGTGTCGTAACACTTACTGAACGCGCAAATCAATTGTTTTTCAAAGAGAGTGGAAATAGGACCAATCCAAGGTAGATGGAAAATCAAAAAAAAATTCAAATGTTTATTTTAACCGCATGGAATTGTTGAGTTGTATTCAAAGACGATGCGAAACAAATTTGATTCAATTCCAGCAAGTAGAAGCGGTGATATTTGAGGTTTTCGTTGATAATTCTCTGATTATCGACCAATCAAGGATAATTATCAACGACAAACTCAAATAACTCCGCTTCTATTGCTTGGAATTGAGTCACATTTGTTTTGCATCGTCTTTGAAGACAACTCAACACAACAATTTCATGCGGTTGACATAAATATTTGAATTTCTTTTAATTTTCCCTAATAAATTAAAAATTTTAATTGGATCTGCGGAGTCTTATACTTGTTGAATTGAACCAAATTTGGTGTGCAGCGTTTTTTTAGGGTAACCTGACAATTTAATCAGTGAATGGCTGGAATCCGGTAAAAAAAAGTTATTTTTGAACAGCCCTACTCTGGCTGCGTGTGCCGTGGGTGTATATATTCACAACCGTGATATTCACAACCGGGATGTTTCACGGGTGGAATTACACTCTTTTCGCCAGGTGTGTACGTTCCTATCTCCTATCACCGTGTCGACAATCAAAATTCCTTGTCTACGCAGACGACAAAAACAGCGCGTCAGTGTCTGAGAAGCAGGTGGAAGACATTTGCCGATTACAAAAATCAATCCTTTCATCCAGCTCATCTGTGCTGTACTTTTCTCCAGATATAATGTTTTGTTGCAATGTTGTTTCGTTTGAAAATACTGTAATCTGTGTAATCCATCAATGGGGTGTGATGGGATGTACATTTTCAGTGATATTTCTATATACCGAATCCCGTAAAATGGTGATCATGAAGTATTAGGTACATCTGATGATTTTTAAGACATTCTGCGATATGAAAGTGATTAGGCTACTGAACTTAAAAGCTTCGCCACGACAAGGCTTTGTGGCACTGTATACCATACCGGCTGCGGATATCCTTGTATTGATTACATTTAGGTTTATAAAAGCACATCAGGGAATGCCCCGATTTTTACCCCAGTTTCGTCCGACCGACAGGCATATGTAATATGGTGAGTGCGAGCGCTTGGTTCAAATTCGTGTCCGTTATGCGAACCTCGATTATTCAGAGTTTCGCGTTCACGAACCAGCCTTGCTAGGTTCTATATCCTGTTGACAGTTTCGTGAGTGCGAACATAATCATCCACATTCCTTGGATTTCAACTTTAGATCATTCCCTGCATCACGATCGAAGCTTGCTTGACAAATCACGCTATTTGCTAATGATAATATCACTCTCTGCGTGCTTGGACTATACAGTACACCCAATGGCCGATGGCGGCAGACTTATCTATGCTTGATGAGACGGAAATCGTATATATGGGGCGTGGGGCAAATGATTCCTGAGCTCCGAAAACCGGGTGCGAATGAGTGTACTTAACTGACACAAAGTGACCGCGCATCAATTAGAAATTTGCGAAACGAGTAAATAGAATGAGTCACGGCTTACTACCAAGTATGCAGAGCGTACTCTCATTAATGAGTACTACTTTGGTAATATCTTATATAGCCGGAAAGGCAAAAGCGTTTTCCAATCAATCCAAAATTTCAAACATTATAAATCTGGGAATTTCATGAAAGTTCATGTTCGCACGAACCAGAATATTTTATTGGTCCACAGTTAGCGCCTTTCCTATTTTATATGCAAGTGCAGGTTATACGATACGGAACAAAGTGAGGATATGGCATTTTAAGGTAAAAACAAGGCATGGCAAATCGACTGAAAACAAGGAATTTCTGAAAGTATTGGTCAATCCTGAAAATAGTTTAAAATACATGTTTAACATTGTTTTGAATTATGACGGCTAATAATTAACCGTGACTTTGTCATAACCTAATATCAACACATCCAATGAGCAGGATGCATTAACAATGTAATTCATTTCTTTCAATTTAGAAATAAGATTAATACGCTGCCGGAAGATCGCATTAAAGATTAGTATTTCGGACTCAAATTGGGGTTGTGACCCGCTATTCGAGAAGTCCAGGGCCACCACAACAAAAGGAGAAAAGCTTGAGACAAAACATAATTAAAAAATTGGAGGAACAAAAATTCTAATACATACTTCACATATAGTTATTTCGTGCGTTTCAAGGCTGGCTGGAATTCCTTCCACCCGAAGTCGAATCTCCCTGATTCATATTCTCAATTGTATGGTTATGCACGTATCGGTTTAACGCCTGCGATAAATTATATTGTAGATGTGCATATATTTGTTATGATATGCTGCCGATGGATTGCAATATTTTTGGAATGTCATTCGAACTCAATATTTTCGCGTCCGATTGTAATAAAACAGGGATTTTAGCTGTCAGCCCGATCAGTTTCATGATGTCGGACGCGTAATTTCGCGCAAACGCGTTCCAGTCCAACTCCGCTGCGTGCGCGAGAGTGTTGCGAATTGCGGGTATGTTCGCGACGCACTCCATGCAACTTATGTTCCCCACGATGATGTTATGGAGACAGTAAGACGCCCACAACAGCATAGCCTCGGGGGATGCTTTGCTTTCCAAGATTCCGATCACGTCATCAATAATCCCCAATGCCTCGCATCGATCCTGTGTGAATAAGTTTTTTTAGCTCTCACTCCAGAGTCAAGTCGAATTTCTGGAGAAATTGAATTGCTGACGTGGCGCTTATTGGTAGGCAAAATAGATATATGTCGGATCGTAGCCTATACTAATTCCGGCGATCTGACACATCTATTTCGTCACCTGCCACATCATTTTCTACGTTTGTCCTTTTTATGTCCTGGTACTTTTAATTCAGTGTACACACTGAGAC
>ATSW01038864.1:0-11313 GCA_000444245.1 Botryllus schlosseri
AAATTTGATGCAATTCCAGCCCGTAGAAGCGAAGTTATTCAAGTTGTTTATCAATAATTCTGAGATTACCCAGCATCAATGCTATTTTTGCAAATCCAAAACTTTCAATTGCAATAAATTCGCTTCTACCGGCTGGAAGTGATCAAAAATGTTATGCATCATTCTTTTAGGCAAATCAATTTCCTTGGGTTGACGGTAGAATTTTTTTTAAATCAATTCAAAAACTTCTATTCGCTCTACAGCGGCTTTGGCTTGTTGGAATTGAGCCGAATTTGTTGTGCAGCCTCTTTTTTAGGCAACCTCACAATTTAACCAGTGAATCCCCGGAATTTGAGAGTTATTTCTGAACATGCCTATTCCGCATGCAGGATCAGAAGCTGCCAAAGTAGTCAAGAAGGCTACTCAAGTAGAAGTAGCGATGCATATTTCATTCAAGTATGAGTAATAGTGTTGCTGTTCCAAAAGTAGCTAATTTAAGGTAGAAGTATAATTTGCTGTCTTTGAAAACTACAGAATTATGTACGTAGATTTGAAAATCAGTCCTAAATACATTCTCGTAACCTGGAAACTGACATATGCGGACGGTGCAGAGAGCTGGATTTGTGTTGCTACATCCCAGGAGATACATCTATTTTGACTGCGTCAGGATTCAAATGTATCATGTGATAGCCTACAAATAACGCCATTGCGTAAGAACAGTGGCTCTTGACCTCTTTTTCACCCCAGTGCCTACTTTCAGAAAATGTGACGGTATGACGCCCTAAGTCATATTACACTGCCTAACAAGACAATGACCGATGTGGATAAGTTCTGCCCGGACACTACCTTGATGTTTTGCGCTATTAGGAAGGAAACTGAAATACTGTACGGCAGGTTGTATGATTCCAAACGTTTTGCTGAATTTTAGGCCTGTTTACTGTCACGAAACTCCTATATTAGGATGTAGTGAAAATGGAAAATTTTGAATTTCAAAAGGACACTTGCTCTGTGGTGCCAAAGATCAAAAAAATATTTTCTATAATAATATTGGGCTTGTTCACCCTCTAGTCTAGTGGTTGTGCAATTTCAACGAACGAGCCAAAATTGGATAATTTCCCTACATATTGATAACCGCTTGCACTAGAAAGCTGGTTTTGGGCTTAAAAGATGCAGAAGCCACAACCACAAGTCAAGTCCAAGTCATCGAGCAGAGGGTCGAGTCCGAGTCACAGCATTATGACTCAAGTCCAAGTCATTGTGTTGACTGCTCAGTTTCCAGTTAAATTCTTGCTAAACACACATTTTTCATAACTTTGATGGTATCGAATGGTTAGCATTTATAAGATACTAATTTCCCTCACTTTTAGTAGTTTCTGGTCGCAACTTCAAGTACTAGCACTAACATACGTAATCCCAACAGTGTGGTGACTTTACTATTCTTCGAAATTACAATGGAATGTCTGTCTTGGCCGTCTGAGTCTCGATTCATATGACTTGGTTCGAGTCATACGCAATTGACTCGAGTCAAGTCGAGTCATCAGAAAATTGTGACTCGAGTCATTACAACCCTGGGGGCAGCCAACCCATGGCCCGGTGATTCTCGAAATTGGAAATAATATAAAAATGAATTACCCAGGTAATTGGTTATGAACTTGCAAAGGCAAACCAAAAATTTGATTAGCCTGATCGCGAAATTTGGGATGTTGATGACTAAGATATCAGTTACGACGCGTAGGCGTATAAGCCACGGGTCAGTCACAATTTTCGTAGATCTTTGTATATGACCATTAAGTAGAATATATCAAGGCAGATTAATTAATTAATTTCTCTCAGCACTTCGCCCGATTTATTTTCACTCGATTTCTTGCTTTTAGCATGGGTATCCCCAAATACGACCAGAATACGGAATTGAACCTAACTATATATTCGCAATTATGAGAGAACGTGTCGTCCAACATGCGACTTCCTTGCCCTTGCGAAATGTGCCTAGCGGTTAACAGAGACGGCCCGCAATATATGCAAGGTACAGTATAATTTGCCGAATTCATTCATTAACTCTGAAATCTTTCTCCCCTCGCGCAGCTAGGAGTTTTCATGAAATAATAGTTATCGATTTTGATACGTAGTAAGATAAGTCTTGTTTTCACCGTTACCTAGTCCAGTTCACTCCTAGCGGACGACTAAAAGGGGCATCAACATTCCAGTGGCCCACGCAAACGTTCGTATATCGCATGTGGCCCTCTGGTCGAAAAGGTTGGCCACCCCTGCTTTAGTGGAAAGATAATTGGTCACTCTATATCTTCGCGCAAAGCCCGACAAAAAGTCTGGGTTCTCCGCAACAGCAGCCCCTGAATTTCTCCGTCAGAATAACATAACACTTCGGCTTGACAAACAGGAAATAGTGAAAAGTAGTCAAGTCACGAAATATGACAGATTACAAGTAACAGTAGCTGAAGTTTTACTTACTCCAGTAGGTGCTACCAGTAGTGGAAAAAGTAGAAGTACTTTGTTAGTGACCACCATTGCGAAGACCTGGACAACTAGATAATTCTAGTTGCGAAATTCTTATCTGATTTGTGAATATTATTTCTTGTGAATATTCTTTGTGAATATTTCTTAGTGAATATTTTTACGCTCTAATTTTATAAGGTATCTATTTTCTGTCTTTCAGGAAAAGGATCTAGGAGAACTGTATCGCTTGAATCCAGCCAAGAAACAGGAATTTGCCATTTTCAAGCTTATGAGATGAACTCTGATTTAATATGAACTGAACTGCATTCAGTGTGCAAGTTTTCAGAAATTCAATAATAGTAATCTAATTTTTTGAACTTCTACTCATAATGTAATTTAGAAGACGCTGTGTATTTACAATTATGATTGTAATCGAGTCAGTGTCGCAATTTGCTTTGCGTTGCCCAAAGAAAATTGACAACCTTTTATTCCAGTGTCACCATTGCTTGGAAAGGATTTCCGACACACCGCCCAATTAATAAAAGGTCGGCCCGCCAGCTGGAAGTGAACCGGCAAAAAGTTTCCCAAGACCAACCCTTGGCTCGGATGCCTACAGGAAAAGTCAGTTTATTCCGATGTAAAAGGGTGAGTAACAGTGTGGATGATGGTTGGGTTTGAAGGTCATTCGACATCGCTGTTTCAGGAAAAGAGAGAGAAAGAGTCTTTATTTTCATCCAATCAAAATACATAACGCACGGCAGTGGTGGTGGTTCAGAAAATATGCATGCACAGTATGCGGTGTTAGATAGGAATGATCGATAAGACCGTGAAGGTCATCTAGTCTGATCACACCAGCAAGAAGAACAAAGTATTCATGGGTGCTACTCAAATGGAAGCATAAGCAGCGTCGTAAATTTCTACTCAAGTACAAGTAGAAGTAGAAATTTCCGAATAAGTAAAGAGTGAGGTATTATAGGCCTAGTTTTGCAGGAAAAAAACTGAAAGTGGGACTAGTGTCAGGTCTCGTAGATGCTTTTTTTTAATCCTGGGATTTCAATAGAGTTGATCCCGGAATCGCTATCAGAAATATACCTTAAAATCCCGGGATTCCAATGCTAGTATTGACTGACCCCCTACTATTTTTGCAGAGCGAGGAGGACGTGAACCGGCCCAGTCCTGCGCGAAGTTCCAAAGCGAGTAAGGATGCGGCGGCTCAATCCAACGAAGAATTTGTAAAATTCAAACGCAAGACCCCCGCCCTTGGTCACAGGTTGTCACGACGACGGAATCAGACACCGACAAAATTTCAAATTTGTCGACGGAGAACTCATCACTGTGTCGACACCTAGTGAGCAGGTGAAGTGCACTGCAGGCCCTAAGTAACAATCCAAGTCGGACCCCCAAATCACACAATTGACTACCGTCCAAGCAGGCTTGGTCAACTGGACAGATTTCGTTACAGAAGAACTGTATAGTTGAAAACGAGCCGAGACTGCGATACATACATTAGCCATTCTCGTGCTCATGAGAAGAAACTATGATTTGATATGAACTGCTAGGCCTAAACCTGCCGTATTGCCGCCGCTTAAGAAAAGACTGAGGCCAAGTAATGGGTCATGGCATATTTGCAAAATGGAGATTGGGCCACGGCTATGAAAAGGACAACAACCACTGCTTTTTGCAGATATGTTCACCTTGACTATTGCCAAAGCCAAAATTCGCTCTCTTTCTTGACTTAGGTTGCACAATGCACATTCTAATATTTACCATGTACAGAAGTTTTGACCCTTTCGCTTTCTACTTACTACGACTAGTTTGACATCTTTACTTTGCCTGAGTGTTTTGAATAATATTGGGTTGTTGTTTGCTGGACCTGAGGCTTTGGAAGAGCAGGTTTCTGTAAATATATCAACACTAAATTTAAGACGTGACTGTGTTCAGGTTAGGCTTGAAATTCAATGTCTCTCTGCCTCTGTCCTATCTGTTGGTTTTGGTTCGATGAAAATAAAGACTCTGTCTCTTTCTCTCTCTACAACTGCGTAAGAGTAAATTCTCATCGTTTTCTACGAAATCAATCAGACATAATTGGGCTTA
This sequence comes from Botryllus schlosseri, assembly GCA_000444245.1. Classification (NCBI taxonomy): domain Eukaryota; kingdom Metazoa; phylum Chordata; class Ascidiacea; order Stolidobranchia; family Styelidae; genus Botryllus; species Botryllus schlosseri. The sequence goes on from ATSW01038864.1 coordinate 4,525, forward strand.
TTCGTGCTAGTGCTGTGTCGTATTATAATATGGATATAAGGAAATTCGATCTATTGGAACTTCAAGCAATATACTGTTCGTACCGTACTTCAAGATCGCGTATATTTACATCGGGGAATTTATAGGACTTTGCTGCGCTTTCAGTTGACAGGAAGACAGCTTACATAGAATCGTGAAGGCATTTCAGCGACCGAAACAGTCGAACCATAGTGTCCTATATGGTGTGGACACAGCGAGAGTGAAAGGCTCTCTGCATTTGGATTTGCTTTCCATTTGACCAAAGGCAACTTTACGGCCATTTCTGACCGGCTTGCCGAGCGCTAAATTCGATAAAACGGGCATCAATGGAAAGCTGCTGCTGTACTGATTACGAAAATATAAATGTTATTCTGTTCATGGTCCTGGAACTCCTCAAAATCAGCCAAGTAATTTGCATTCTGATCGAGTTTTGGCATTGTGACGCAACAATCCTGTCTCGCAAAACGAGAGTGAAGAGCCAGATAGTCCTGTTGCGTCACTATGACAAAACTCGATAGCAATGAAAATTTCTAGTCTCATTTCGGGGGTTCCAGGACCCTGAACAGAATCATATTTATATTTTCGTAATCAGTAGAGAAGCAGCTTTCCATTGATACCCGTTTTATTGAATTTGACGCACGGAAAGCCGGTCAAAAATGGCCGTAAAGTTGCCTTTGGTCAAATGGAAAGTATGACGTCACCCAAATGCAGCGAGCCATTCACTCTCGCTGTGTCCACACCATGTAGGACACTATGGTCAAACCACAGTGTCCTATATGGTGTCGAGCTGTCGACACCACTGAGCTATATAAACAGTCAGTTTTCTATTGATATCCGTTTTACCAAATTTAATGCTCGGCAAGTCGGTCAAAAATGACCGTCAAATTGCCTGTAGCCAAATGGAAATTGTGACGTGATCAATTTCACTGAGGCGTGAGATTTGCCTGTGTCGACACCATATAGGACACTATGGTCAAACCATAGCAATTTACAGCGTCGCTCCTCACTGGCCCTGGCATGGAGATCGGAGCGTTCCATCTGAATATAATCGATGTTTTTGTTTACAGCGACACCTACTGTCCGCGAGAGATGTAAACATAAGCAGTAGCCTTAGCAACAGTTGAAAGTTGAGATTAGTCAGATTCAGAGGTGACACTTCTTGTGTCTTTATACTAGATTTAGTGCAGGGCAGTGTTAGGACGACTCAAGTTTTTCGTACTACGTGACTTGACTCAAAAAATGACTTGTTAATTTCAAGGAAAGTAACAGTGTTGGGATCAAGCCTGAAGTCACTACCTTCGAGTCATCTCAAGTCATTGCAGATTTTGACTCGAGTCAAGTCAATCGATTTTCAAAGCTGACTCGAGTCAAGTCAAGTCGCTCATTTTTTAGAGGTCACTCGAGTCAAGTAAAGTCACAATTCAAGTCAAATATAATTTTCAAAGTGTAAGTGATGATTCAAAGTCATTACATTTTGCTAGCTGTGTGAAAGACATTAATTGATCATGTATCTTGAATCAAATAACAAATATCCAGTTAAATATACATGCAAAAAGACGTTGTATCCCTCACGTACACGTAGAACTGCTAATGAAATACGTGAGTAACTGTACAGCTTCAGGATACAGTCAGTTATTACACTGGGCAATAATTTTGAACGGAAAATTTGTTGACTTTGATTTTGCACTTGATATAGGCAAAATTTCGCTTGCTGATTCCAAAAATGCCACTATTTTTTTGATCACGTGAACTTTTTGCTCTACGACATATGCCCAAAATATGTAAATTTTCACGAATTTAGCCATATTACTTCTCCAAGTCATATAAAAATCCACACTTTTACCATATAATAAGTTATACAGTCAAGGGCTCGATTGAATTATGTAAGAAAAAGGTACTGGTATCAATCTAGGACGATGCTTTCACCCATTTTTGGTTAGAGGATGCAATCATCCGTGCAAGTCGCAATACTGGTTAACTGTTTAGTGCAGGTTCTTGGCCATTTTTGACTGTGGCACATTTTCCGCTTCGAAAATGTCCTAAGGCCCACCTCTTATAGACGGTCCTGTTGAATGTGTGGTAATGCGCTTCAGTCTGAGTTCAATGCATGCACTTTTCAAGGGCATACGGTGTATGACCCGGCCGGAATACTTGGTTATTTCAGAATTAACGTCCAGTTATTATCTAATCGCTATTATTTTCGTTGCTGTTGGCCGTAGGTTGTCATAGCCGGAGGAAGAAAAGCCACAATTTCCCCTGCTATGTCGACTGTACATTGTGACTGATCAGAGACGGATAAAAAGCATTATGTAGCATGCGTGTAATCCGATAACATGACTATATTATGAATATATGAATATAACAAATAAAACTAAACTTTCACTAATTGTACAATTTTCCAAATAGCTCTGTGGCTCACCTAAAATTACTCCTGTGGTCCACCGGTGAGCCATGGCCCATCCTTTGAGAATTCCTGGTTTAGTGCCTTGTTTGCAGTTGACTTTCCTTCGATTCATACTCGTGGCGTTGATTAGTAGTATGATTCTTCCAACAGCTTAACAGGCATTACTTGAGAATTATCTTTACTTCAATAACAGTGCTACTGTATAATAATAATCGTAGGATAATTAGCCTATATATCGTGGTTGTGACAATCATGGTGCAGATTGTGTGTACAAATGTAGAGAAACATTCAGTGGAGATGATGGAAGAATTACATCGAATGAAGCAGGATAACGATCATTGTGATTTCACAATTCAAGTAGGAGATGATGTCTATCACACTCACAAGAATGTATTGTCGGCTGGTTGTGCTTATTTCAAAGCTATGTTGAAACACGACACTAAAGAGAGTCGTGAAGGAAAAGTTGTTTTGAAAGAGGTCGATTCTCAGTGTGTCAAAAATTGCATCGATTTCATATATTCGGGCAAATTTGAGATTCGTGATGAAAAGATGAATGATCTTCTACATGTTGCAATCATGATGCAGTTGGAAGACGTGAAACAGGCAGTATCTGACGTTTTGGAGGAATCACTTAATGTAAAGAATTACTTCTGTACAAGAAATGTCGCCGATATGTATGGACTGGATGCTGTCTCTGCGCGATGTAGAGCATTTTTCCATGAAAATATCATGGAAATTTCAAACCAACCCGAATTTGGAAATATTGAAAAAACTTGCATCCGGAATTTTGTGAAGTTGGAACAATCAAAGTTATGCGAAGAAGAAAAACTAACGCTATTGCTCAATTGGGTCGAGAAAAATCGCAAAAATCAGGAACATTTGCGCGAATGTGTTGAAGCAATCAAGTTTGAGAAAGTCTCTTCGACATTTTTACAACGTCTTTTGGAATCGAACCAAATTATCAGTAACGACTTAGGACTGTACAAGTTCATCACTGGACATCTGTTGAAAGCACCGCAGAAAACAAACGAAGAAATCAGCAAAGATGATTTGATAATTCTTTTTGATGATGAGGCAGATTGTATCCGATCCTTCAATCCAGTAACTGATAAAGTAGAGAAGTTGAATGATGAAATGTTTGAGGATTTGAAAAATTTCTCGGCGATTTCTCTGGACTCATATATCTATATTTTATGTGGGAATAAATCAGTTCATCGAATCAATTTTCAGAGAAAAAATTCAAAATGGGAAAGGATGAAAGATATGATTTGTGGCCATGGAGCCAATCCTCGCTCAGTTTCTTTATCAGGATCAATATTGGTTGTTGGAGGAAGCATTGCCGAAATAACAAGAGATGTGGAGATATTTACTTCCCCCGCGAATCAATGGTTTCAACTGAAAGACAAACCTACAGCAATTTGTTTAACAAGTCTCGTATCATTGAATGATTCCATCTATTGTATCGGTGGTATAGAACAAAATGGTGTCAAAGTTTCATCATTCTGCAGATTTACTCCATCCTCATCAGAGTGGGTTGATCTCGACTCAATGAGATATCCTGTGTATGGGAGTGGTGTTGTTGCAGTTGATCAAAAGATTTTTGTGATTGGTGGCAGGAGTGGATTAAAGGATTTGGACACTGTAGAATGTTACGATGTTACTTCAGCTCAGTGGACTTCATTATCTTCTATGAATGCTTGTCATTTTCAAGTTTCTGCGTATCACATTGACAAGTGGATTTTTGCAGTAACAGATTTCGAAAACTCTAATGCAATTGAAAAGTATGATACATCTCGAGACAAATGGCTTATAGTGACACCAAAAGTGGATCAATGTTTTGAGATTTACAGATCCATATTGGTGAAGAGATAGACTGCTATCACCTGAGCAGACTTGTACAAATTACTGGATTTTTCAGATCCGAAGCAACTGCAGTACTTATAATGCGAATTACTGAGTTTGAAATAGAATCTGCGTTTCCAAAGAACAGGTTTTAGAGTTTGAAATGGACATTTTTCGACCCTCAAAACCCGTTCCCTGGCTACGCCATTGTTACTAGTGTTGACTCCAAGCTAGCAATAGCTGCAAGACATCACACAACAGAACACCAATATCACTATTCACGCTAAACTACTCGCTTTCAAAATTTGCAACTGCAACTACTCTTTGACTATGAACCAACTAGTTTCTACACTATACTTCATGACTTGTACGAAAGTGCGTGATCATGCCAGCAATTCTAGTTGATACTGCCGATCATATATTTACTGCCTTACTCAATATAGATATGGTTGATCATTTTGATGACTTGTACATGTACAAGTGATCCCACTAGGGTTATATGGCCAATATCAGGAGTGGGGAAACCTACTGATTACATAAAGCCGTATAAGTTTTACCCTTCCCATAATTCAATATGAAATAACCTGCAACACTCAATGACTCCATGCATGAAAATTTCAAATGAGTGTGAATGATTTCTTCCTTGCCTTGCCACATACGATATTTGCTCTTCAAAAAGTATACTCACAACAGTGTGTGCTTCCGAATTGAGCCTAGGTCACAAGTTTTTATGCCTATCTTACTTTATGAGTATTGTGGATCAATAATGAATGACTACATAATAAAATCGGATTAAGTTTTTGTTTATCTTGTTGTTTTATTGTTTTTGGCGAATTTGGGGGTGCTCAACTGCTCATTCAAGAATTATCATTAGTTTTTCGCTATTCATGATCAAGATACTGTACTAAATTTGTACGCATACCCAAAATAAACCATTACGATTATGTTTTCATGCGGGGGCTATCGTTAACTCGTTTTGTACCACAGCTGCTGGTACGATTGCCGTGCTTGAGCAGCCTGTGCTGTATATCAGAGTTGGATCATTTGTAATGTAATTGAATGTAATTAATTACATATTTCAATGTAATTGTAATGTAATTGTAATTGAAGCATTTTTATTTTATGTAATTGTAAATTTTGCTCAATTACAATTTCAATTACCGTAAACCTGGGTAACTTTGGACAATTTTCAACAATTCCGCTTTGTATCTCGGAAATGCTGGGGTGTAGGGGAGGCAAGTTTTGTGTTTTTAGGGGTCATGGAGCATAGATTAGAATTACCTGATCCAAAATCTTCATAGTCACAAATAAGTACCTTATTTTTGTAAATTATCCATGTCCAAAGTTATCCCTGCATGCGGGGTAACTTTGGACAATGTAGTTTTTTGTATGCCTTTACACTAAATTGTTTATGAAACCTCGTAAATGAGGCTTATTTGGTAAGAGTTGATGAGAGCAGTGGCAAAAACTGAAACAAAATAGTATATGTCTGGCCTATTGCATGATATTTACCTAATCCCCCCCCCCCAAAAGTATATAGGTAGTTTATGAAGGCTAATGGGCCCTTATTCATCTTTTATCTCAATTTTCCCTCATGCCTTCACCAATTGGAACTTATAAATACCGTATGGTGATAAGGGGTATCCCACTGGCAGTGTCAGCAATCGACAGCGAACTTTAAACAGGTTAACGTGATTTATTCCCGATTTCAAATATATTACTGTTCTTTAAAAGATACACTTTCCCTTTCCTATCTCCTCTGATGGATATATTTGTCGTAATTTACGATATCCCATATTCAGCAGGCGCATCTTTAGGAGTATGTGATAAGTTTTTGAAGTAGCTTACACCGGATTACAATCTCTCAGCTCATTGCCTACCAATTTTTTAATATTTTGGCAAACTCTTATTTATTAACCTTCTCATTCCATTTTAAAAAGCCATCAGACCGGTAATAAGGAATATAGTTGACCATACACTTTGACACAGATGAAGCAGCCACTTTCCAGAGCTCTAAATATCATATTTTCCACTGTCCAAAGTTACCCCGTTCTGATACAATTTGACGGGGTAACTTTGGACATCACATTTTCTTGTATTGATCTAAGGATGAGCCCACTGAGATTTTTGCCATGGATTAAGACTGCTTAGAGCAGGGGTGGGCAACATACGGCCCGCGGGCCGGATCCGGCCCGCGAAGGGATTTTGTCCGGCCCGCGGACAGTTTTTCGTCATACATGATAATGTGGCACGCGGCCCCAATCTTCTGATATTCCCCACTACTTGCTTACTACGTCAAACTTTAGCGACTGTGTGTAATAGACACTTACGTGACCTTTGACACGAACCAATCAGGTTGCAGCAGGATGTAAACAAAGAACAAGGCCGGGCAATCTTACTATGAGCTCTTATGGGAAAAGGTTGAAAAATGAAGGTTTTAGGCAAAATTACGTTGAATTGGGGATGACTGGCCTTAATGAATAGTAATAGCGTAGAGCTAGTATGTAGTTGCAGCTTTTAGTCTG
>ATSW01038916.1:0-11052 GCA_000444245.1 Botryllus schlosseri
ACGAAGCCCCCGGAAGTTTGGCTTATCGCCCTGTGGGGGCCCCAAGACCAACGTTTTTGGGGTGGGCTGACGAAGTGCTTTTTCGGCCCGGATTTGCGGATGGCCGGTATAGCTGCTGTAATATGTTTTCTTGCGGCACGCATTGCATTCGTAGTTGCCAGAATAGCCTGCGTCTGGTGGCAGTGGGCAATGAGCAAGGTAGCATGACAAGGTGCTTGGTTCGACTCCGATACGCTTCTTCTCTTGATATTGTCAAAGAGAAGAATATTATTGGAGTTGGCGTGGCCGTTTTAACCCACGGCCTTCGGCGCGAAAGACTGTAAACGACTCTCGGCGGTAGCACGTTTGTCTGGACAAGGCAATTTTACCTCGACTCGGCAGACTCACTACCATAAAATCACATGGATGCCATCATGAATATAATTAAATACGATCAAAACCCTCCAAATGTCACTCTCTAGCATCATATAATTGCAAAACACGGTTTCATACTTTACATTTTGGCTTCATTTCAATTTTGACAGTTCACCGGTCCGCCAGACATTTTTTGAAATTTTACCGGTCCGCGAGGCGAAAAAGGTTGAGAACCACTGATGTACATTGTACATGCATAATAATTAAGCGTCTCACTGAAAAGTAAACTGGTCCGGCCAAGCCAAGAGATCAAAGGTCTGAATCCAGCCAGTGGCCCAGATTGAATTTGATATGCGTTATTTAGAGGTATTGATTGAATGCTTTACTAAAGGAGTTACAATCAATGCCTTGTATTCATTTGTACCAGCGATTTCCATAACGATGACTCAAAATTGCTTAGTATCTAATCCACCTGCTCACATCAAAATCCGCAGGTATGCATGCTAACTAAATGTAATTCCGGAAATTGGGAAAATTGATCACAGAAAAGTTTTTATCATATCCAAGTGTTTTATTATTTTTCGGCTACATATAAATTGTATTGTGTTACAAATCTATTTATACATTGGACAATAGCAATCATAAATCACAAAAAGCAACCACAGAACAATGCAATTCACAGACGCCATCCTTACATGCACTGTATGCTCTACTTATTTAACTTATGACGTTGACTGATCGTATCATCACCGTATTAGGTGCCGAGTAGCTTTACAGTCCACAGGTTTTCCTTTATTTTGTTACAAAATCTTCTACAAGACTCGACTTATCATGTTTCAAAGTTCGTTACTGTCTGAATTCAGAATCTGGCTCACGGATCGAATTTCAATGTTGTCGTCGAAACAATACCGTCGATGATGAATGCTTTGAGGATGGTGTGGATTATTTCGCGGTAAGTCCAGCCATTGTCTCTTTAATTGAGCTGGGGATGTGTTAGTCACCATTGTAGGGTAGGAGCAGGATAGTGTGTCGGAAATCATTGCGGAAACTTAATACGCACGCAGAATATAATCTACGTATCTAATTTCAGGAGATTGGATTATATCGCTTTGGGTTGGGTCTCTGAACCTATACTGTCCTGATTCTGAAGTACTCATCTGTATCGTTTTGTACCGCAGCCCGTTCGGATTGAATGTGCCGATATAGTTTTGAGACAATTATTTGTTTAGTCGTATATGGCATTACTTACTACTATCCGAGTCTGATAATAAAATTAACCTGTGTCGTACAGGTAATTGACATCATCACACATACACCTTATTTGAAGAGACTGAATTGCAATTGAGAGATGTTGCATTTTATCATTGCAGGCATTACAATAAGGACGAAAGGATGGTGCCTCTTATGGAGAGAATTGCTTGGGAATTGGCGGAGCGCGTTACCAGAGTCATCAACGTCCGAACAATTTTCCACGAAACACCTGACCATGTAATGCTACTTATCGCTGGCTACGATACGCCGGTCACTCATTATCTGAATAAGAAATATACGTAAACTGATGAAAGGAAATTATTACAAAAACTTTATATTGTACAAGTTATTCACTAAAAATTTTTCGAATGACTCTTACCAGATGCGAACGCCAGTGATATGGCTATTCAAATTCAAACATATTAAGGATTTCATCTTTGCAATGTAGCAATAACAAATAATAAAAAACGAGACAACATGTTAGCTATAATACAAATTTCAATCAGCGTATCACTGACCTTCGCCACCGATGAGAGTCAGTTGGAAAGGTTTTAGTGAATAAATAATATTACAATATCAAGGGTTCTGGTTTGGTCTGGTTTGTCCGTATCATTACCTACGCCCCACGGGGGCCTGGATGTGAAACTGATAAATCGCTTCTCAAAAGATTTGGTATTCTAAACATAGAAGATATGAGGAAGCTAGAAATTGCCAAGTTTATGTATCAGTTCCATTGCGGTCAATGTCCCTTAAATTTCAACGACTACTTTACATCCGAGTGAAAAGCGCACAAGTACAGCACACGCGCGTCACCGAAGAACAACTACCATATAATCAGGACGGAATACAAAAAAAAACGCATTGCTCTATCAAGTATGCGGGACCCCAATTGTGGAACAGCATCTCGCCGGCTATCCGACAGTCGCCGAGCTTGTCCGCATTCAAGTCGAAATACAAACAATTTCTTCTAAATGAATACTAGCCAGCCTCCACGATTACTGGACCACGACTTAACATCGACCTCACCCTCCGCCACATGCGACCTCATTTTGTCGCTTGCGTCTTATATTTTCTGCATTACTTTTCATTTAGTGTGCATGCCTCTTCTTTACTTCGCCTAGGCTAAAGTGAGTGTCTGATCTTAAAGGCTACTCCAAGTTGTTTCGACACCTTCCTTTTATTCATTGTGTCGCAGTCTTGTGATGTTTTGAAATGATGAAAATATTAATAAACTGATTGATTGATTGATTGATTCTGAGGCTCTGTGCCGCAAATGGCTCATTTTAACACAGTGGTCGTCTAAATTCTGTCAATTCTTTAATAAACAGAGCTGCCAAATTGCCAACACTTCCTTCTGGGTTTTGTAGTTATGCCATACAGTTTCCTAGAAAGCCAATTGGAGACTTCTGATTTTGTACTTTGTCGGATTTCTATTTAATATTTGTATTGCCCATATGCTGTATTTATGCTACCTCCACCAGTCTGAACCGTTCTTTTCTTTCAGATCAAGGCATTAACGCAAGAGGCCAAACACATGCTTCTACTGTGGAAGAGCACTTATTTTGAAGTCCGCGCGAAAATTGAAGCGTCCGGCAGAGACGCGAGGTGGGAATTCGACAGGAAGAGACTGTTCGACCGCACCGACTACATGGCACAGATATGCCAGGACTTGACTGACGTGGCACAGGTTTGCTGATCTTTGATTAAAGCTGTTTGAGTTAGATACTTTGGAACTGGCAGTACCAAACTTTGCATGCCTACATTTCTAACGTGGGGAGTGGCTGTTAATTTTGGCGTTACAAGAATAATATCTCCGAAAATAAGTATTGATTAATGCAAAATCGTTATCATCAGAGGTGGTCAAAGTAGTCAGTGTTGGTACTGAGTATACGTATAAGCAGCATGGTAAATTTCTAGTATAGTAAAATTAGAAGTAGCCATTTCCAAGTATGTAAAAATGGAAGTATTCTAGGCCAAGATTTGGTTAAGCAGTGCAAGTAAGCAGTGCAGTTAAGCAGTGCAAGTAGACTGAAAAGCTTTCCTGAGTACTCTTAATGAAGTAGAAATTCTTTGTTAGTGACCACCTCTAGTTATCATGTGCCTGTCATTGATTGTGCAAGAATTTCCAGGCCTGGTGCAGAACGATATCGCTTTTAAACAACCTCACATCCCCTACTTCTGGCACATCGTGAGATGGTAGATTTTCACTCCCAACAATTCAGGTCTTGCAAGAGTTCTACAACATATTCGGCCCGGAACTGAAAGCTGTTACCGGCGATCCAAAGCGTATCGAAGACGTGCTGGTGCGCGTTGACGGTTTGGTGAAGCCCATCGAAAACATCACCGTAGACCCGTTCGATCTGAAATCGCTGAGCATGTGGAAATCCGTCATGCAATGGTTCGAAAGGGAAGTGCAGGCTATTGAAGGTACGTAGCGGCTATTTTCTCCTGACTACGATCCATGGAAATATGATAAGTCACATGTAGAGTTGGTCGACGTACTGTACAAGAAGAAATTGCTCTTTCTGAGACATGTGAAAACATTTCAAGTGTAAGTAGAAAATGAATGGTCGAAATGGAGGTAATAAGTAGTTTAAAAACGTAGATTTGGTCGAGGGGTTGCATAGCAGGTACACGGACGGAGGTGGCTACTTTTGAAATCGACTAACGCAACATGACTGATGATACCACCCAGAATCTTCGAAAATGTATTCAGATACCATCATACTGTGGCTGTTTCAAAGCTGTTCTTATGACAATTTCACTGATGAAAAGTTTGCAAACCTATCCCCAAAGTAGCCTACTTTCTGCTTTTAAAAATCCGAATTGTAAAAAGTGAGTAGTCTTGCTGTAAAACTATTAGAAGTAGAAGTAGTCTAAGAACCCAGCCGTAAGAGTGTGCTGTACGATGTGATATCAGTTGTCGCATATCCGGTTCAATCGGGTTGGGGTACAAAACAGGTAACGATTGCTTTGGAAAATAGTTTTGCCGCACGAAGATCTTATCCGTGTTGTGACGTGACAAAGATTTTTCTCGATTCGCCAATCACGACTTGGCGCAACTCTCTGAAATTACCTATTTGAGTATTAAAAAAAATTAAATTTAATGTGCGCCGTTTCCCGTTACTATGAGTCTACAAGCGCGTCGATTTTTTTCAGGCGAAGCGAAGCGCTTCATCGACGAGTCTTTCAAAACGCTACGGTCCGCTGAAGGCGCTTTCGACATGCTCTTGAAGTTCAAGCACATCCGCTCGCGAGAATCCATCAACGCTCAAATGATGCAGAAATTCAACGACATCCTGGCGCAGTACATGAAAGAGGTAGGCAGATGTTTGAACGATTTTTTGCACACATGCCGAATTTTCTACGATGCGACTGAACATCAAAATTTGAGGAAATCAACTTATTCCTTTGCTTGGTAATTCTAGCCTATACATCGAATTTCTTTTGACCAATTGATAACAGTTTCTGCGGGCGCTGTTTAAAGCTAGTTCTCTTATTTTCGTTATTACGTTATTTGACGAGTAGCGGTGTTTTCTTCCGTGTTTCTACTATGTATTTTCATATTAGGCCGATGTAAGTGCTGTCTTCGAAAATGCAACAGTTATTTATTCAGGCTGTGGCTGACTTAATGATCCCCTGATCCTTTCGCTGCAACGTTATTCTGGATTAGTATACACTTTGCTCTGTCTTGTATTCAAGATATCTGAGTGGCGAGTTAGCCTAGTGGTATGATCCACTGCTGCAACACCAATGGGTTGCGGGTTCCTACCCAAGTCTTGGAGGTTTATCTAAACTTCTCATTTCCACCTGATCCGCGCAAGCGGTGTCTTAAAGTGAGCCTAGTAGTGGGCCGTGCTACTAGTCAGCAGATACAGAATCAACCTGGTGTAAATGACCATTGTAGTCTAAAAACACCGTGAATATCACAAACAACATATCTTTTGTGGATCTAAAACAATTCTGTCTCTCCAACGCAACATTTTTCCTTCTCATTCAGGTCGAAATCATACGTTCGCTTTTCGAAAGCGGAAAGAACGACCCGCCTCTGGCGAAAAATCAGCCCCCTACCGCAGGGGCTATCGCGTGGGAGAGATCGTTGTTTCAACGTATCAAGCACACTATCATAAGATTTCAGTCGGCCGAGGAGATGCTCAACACGGAAGCAGGCAAAAGCGTAAGTTGAATTGTTTGCCTGTATATCAATCTGTACGACGGTCATGCGTCGTGGCGTTGTAAATGTGTGGCAATATGAGTTATACAGAGGGCGATATTGCTAGCAGAAGTAGAAGCAATGTCGTAAATTTCCACTCAAATGTAGATAGAAATAAGGATATTCAAGGCATGTCAAAATTGCTTCGAGTAGAAGCAGGAAATGAAGGTCTCAAATGTACTTGAGTTAGTGACACACTTTTAGCAGTCATTCGGGGGTGACCACTTTGCAAATTGCCGGGTGCCTCTTTGCGACTAACGCAAAATGACAAACGACACTACAAATAGGTGCAATTTCCTGAAATAAAATCAGTTACCTCTACGCGCAGGCCAAGACGGCGTACCTGAACCTGGCAAAAGCCATGAAGGACTACGAAGACCACAAGTACAAACTTTGGAACGAAGCCGTGGAATCGTCGCTGCCGGTGTATATGAAGCGCAACCTGCTGGCGTTACCGACTGCGTCCAACGTTACTCAAGGCAGGCCACGCGCGTGGAAACGCACGCGCGCAAAATTGGCGAAAAATGCGTTTTTCTAATCTCCGTCTCTCTCTTATTTCAGACTTGAGCAGTTCCGGGTCTGCGACACAAAATCATTCGTCGGAACATGTCGAGACGATCGAAGAAAGTCGGTCGTCACCGAACAAAGGTAGGACTGCACGAAACATTACCTTCATATTGTTATTTAATAATATACCGTATGCATATTGAAATAAACCAGAATATTTTCGGCTGACACTCGTCTGGGCTAATTATCAGTAGCTAGTTGAGAATTGAAAAAAATATTCCATATCAACAACTATATAACTAAATATGACGTCACCGGCCATTGGCAAGCATTTAATAATCGAGACGGCATATTTCGCGTCACATTATTCTATTTCTACGCCTTGGAGTTAACTTTTATCAAAATTCGCCAACCCGGTTTGTCCCAACAGCAGGAGTTTGTATTTAATCGATAAATAGTACGTTGAGCTTCAGCCATCTTTTCGCCCCGATTACTCCAATTTTCATGCCGGTTACATGGTATTTGGCGATACGGTTGTTGATATGCAATGTTATTTTCAGTTCTCTACTTGTTGCTGATGATTAACCCTGACAATCAGGCAAAAAGATTCGGGTCATATTTCAATATGAATGTATTATTCAATTGTATGTATGTAAGTTCTGTACCTCTGATAGTTGATTTCCGTTAATCCGTTAGCTCATTCACTAAAATATGTTTGACTGACTCTCATCAGTAGTGAACGTCACTAATACGATGAATCGAATTCGAAATGTAGGGAATATTCTGCACAGACAGACATCGATGCTATATAATTTTTTTTCTCAGTTGAAGGCAGAACGGAAGAGTACATCGTAAACTATGCTCCTGAAGCCCAAGAGATTACGAGCGAGACGAAATACATGGAGCAACTCGGCTTCATGGTTCCTGATAGTGCAAGGAACGTGGCTCTTCAAGTAAGATTGATCGCCAGCAAATTTCCTTTTATGTTTACAAATGAGCAGAATGGCCGCCGCTACATACTGATAAGACAGGAATTATTGAGTAGTTATGGAATTTTACACATTTCGAGATAATCAAGTTTTTGTAAAGGTATCAGTTTCTTTCGGCCTTATCCTGGCCATGGCAACTTTGAAACAGTGTGACAAACATAACCATTGCCAAGATATGGTTGAAATAAAAATGAAAATTTTACAATTTCCAAATTTGAAAAATAGATCTAAAAATGGACATAAGTTACTTTGATTCCACAGCGACGGTTGTTTTATATGTCGATGCCGCTTAAATCGTAAATTTCGGCGGATTTGACTAGTATGCTGTTTTGCCGTGTGTAATTCAAAATGGTTTCACACCTCCACTATTATCATCAATGATTTGGAGATAGGCCTGCTTTTAAACCAGCATACTAGTTAGTGCACGGATAAGGGATTTTCAAATAACTTTGCTTCGCGCAGAGCTAATATTATCCAGTGCTCTTGAAGCCAAATAGCTATATCTGAATGAATGCAGCGATCTGTGGTCTTCCGTGGTCAGCTGTAAATTTGCTTACTTATTTTTGCCAACGTTATTCCACAGGAAGACAAATACTTCAAATACATCAACGGACTGAAACACATGCTCAACAGATACCACACACTTCTCGACACATTGGAGCCCGCGGAGGTACGGCCAAGCACTTCTACGATTAGACATACCGACATTGCCAATGTTCAATTTTTTTTTGCATGTGTGATTTTACTTACAAAGCCTGTACTTACGTCTTGACAAGCTTCTCCATCAAATTGTCATATTACAATTGCAATTTTGAATCATTTACACATTGATTGTGATATGTAACTACATAATAGAAATGTTTGTAGACGCATCTATGTCTGGAAAATTCGCAGCAAAAAGCTTTGAAACACGCATTACAGTGACCTGTCTAGCACGATTTAAAAATGATATTTCTCCACAGATGCAACTTTTGGGGGATCATATACTCGAGCTCAAAAGGGTTTTGCGACCAGGATACCGGCGACTCAACTGGAATTCATTGGGTACCCCGGTAAGGAAATTTACCCGAGTATCTCACCTTTGATTCGTGGTAATCAACGCTACGTATTCTGTCTTTTGCAGGATTATATCAGCCGATGCGAAACAGCGATTGGCAAATTCGAATCGCTCGTCAATCAGATTCAGAAGAACGCCAGGGATATCGATAGCAGGATTCAGCTCATTGAAAATCTAAACCTTTTCAAGCCTTATCCCCCTAAAGTCGGCGGATACTTACCCAGCGTCAAGGTAAGCCCTGAAAGTGTAGAGATTTGTGACTTCTGGAACATTTTTCATTCCTAATCGACAAATGAAAGTAATAATTCGCTCCATTTTTGCTATATCTCAAATCGATTTTGCAACTCGCTCCACTTTTATCTCAACTATAATTACCAACAGGACTATCTTGAATTTGTGGAGAGCGAGCGTATCAAAGATTTGGATATTCTGTCGAGAAAATATCGAGCCATCGGACCCCTGCTCACGAAAATGGAGGGGCTCGTCGCTCACACCAACTCGGGCCGGTCCAAGCAGCTCGCAAGGTATTACGAATACTGGGAACAAAGAATTTTCGACAGTCTGGGCAACATGGTCGTTCGCAACCTTGCGGATTTTAATCGAAGTAAGGAATTTGATATTGAAAACAATGAAAATTACTTCTGTATTCTTCAAGCTGGAGATGTAGTACCAGTATCGATATCCGGTAATGAGTACGTTTACAATTTCAGTTCTTGCTACCAACAAAGCCTGCTTTCAAATGGAGGCCATTTTGTCATCGCCAGAGATTGTGCTGCACCCGTCAGCTACCGAAGTATACAAATTGTTGGAACAGTCTTTACGTGACTGCGTGATGTCATCGAAGTACTTTGTACGGTGGATGAATGGTAAGTACTCTTCCATGCCGAGATTATCGAGGAATATATTAAGTATACACCTTCCGGGAGTGGATGTATAAACAGTTGGATTTCAAAGTCAAATTATTTCGGCCATCTGACTACATCACCTGCTCGTTTAAACCAGGGATTTTCAAAATCTTTTTGTCTGCCACCCCAGACCCTTACGTGACCCCAGATAGGCACTATATAATTATTGTATGCACAATACCAGAGTTGGTCAGTATTGAAGTACATGTTCGGGGTACCTAAATACCTGAATAGCTGACTACTCATTTATTGCGATTTTTATTTTGTGATGATGGTAGTAGTTTTGGGATAGGTTTGAATCGATTTTATGAGTATAATTGTCAAAATAGCCCCTGTCTCATGGTAACTGAATATATTTCCGAAGATTCTGCCTGTGCGTAATATCATTAGTCATTTTTCGTTAGTCGCTAAGATGCATCAACCACCTTGACCTAATATTGTGATGCTATCAGATATGAGAACCTACACAGTGAATTTTAAATAGCTGGTTCGTGGTACAGAACTTGAATATAGCTTTCAATACAACATCCATTGTAGCAGTATATTTATTAAACTCGAAGACTTTTCGGGTGCCTCTTTTCAAGAGTTATCGGCACAGTGAATTTTATCTTTGCTGGCAGCAAAAACCCGTCATTGTGTGACTTGCATTTGGGTCTCGCGTGATTATATTGGATTTGTACACTTGACGTTTGGCTTAAACCATGCTATAAGCTTTTGCTCGATTGACAATTCGCTGGCTTTATTCTAGGAACATGCATTGAGACGCCGCCCCAACAATTGGACACTGATGACGAGCCAGTCATGTTGACTTTCTTCGACGACGTGCGGCATATTCCGCGGATCGGAGAGGTTATCAGCAGCATTCGCAGCAACGTACAAAGACTGCTGACGAGTCTCACGCGAAGCATGGGTGAATATTTTTCTCCATTCGCCCCTTAATGGGAGGACCCCAAACCAAATATTTCCCAGCCGCGAGTGTACTGCTCGGAGCAATATTTATCAGTGGCAGAGGTGGTCAGTAACGAAGTATTCTTGTAACTGCGTAGAAATTTACAGCTCTACTTCCACTTCTTCTTGAGTAGCAATGCTGACTGCTTTGATCACCTCTCATCGTCTACTTGTATTGATAGGTCATTCTATCTAGTAATACTGCATTTGACCGTTCCCATTTTCAGCAAAGTGGAAGCGATACAGACCGTTGTGGAAACTGGACAAGACCATTGTCATGGAGAAATTCGCCGCAAAAAGTCCTTCGTGTGTTGCCTATGACGACAAATTACAGTTTTACTCGAGAATTATGGACGAGGTCACCCAGCAGCCCATGATAAAGGTATGGGACCTCGAGAAGTGTTAGTGAATATATTTTTTCAAAGAGCGGATTATCGGTATTTTGGAGATGTTTTCCTCGATTTTTATTCCGTGTATTTGAATGTCAGGACGAAATGTGCATCAGATTGAACCTGCAGCCGTTGGCTATCACCGTGAAAGACCACGCCGGTAAATGGGTGGAGGAACTCGGAAAATTGCTTAAAGAGTCGGCCATGGAATCTTTGTATCAGCTGAAAGAGAATTTGGTATGATCATATCTTTCCTAGCACGAGTTTATGATTCCTCCTATCTGCTTGTGATTGGTATGTGGTCCTGCGTTTGCAGATGTATAATATTCATGGTCTTTGTGTACAGGAAGATAAGTAACTTAGTAACGGGTATCTGTCTCGGGTTATGGTCTGGAGACCACACTGAGTCGGAGCTGTCTCTTATACACATCTCTGATGG
>ATSW01038918.1:0-21207 GCA_000444245.1 Botryllus schlosseri
AGAATTGGAAAGAACCTTGTATATCAACAATCGTATCACCAAAAATGACGTCACACGCATGTAATTTCGAATAATCGGGGCGAAGAGATCGCAATGTACTCAACAAGCGTGATATCATCAATTCGTGGCTTCTCGTTTCTTAGATTCCCGGACAAAAATGCTGCTACAACGGCTGTTTGAACGCGTGCGTGCACAATGTTTGGCCACCGCCGTTGATCGATTGGCAGACGCGTTCGAGCGAAAACGCAACCGAAGATATTAGCGGCAACCTTGAAGATTTATACGAAGGAAAGTATGTGGCTTAAGGTGCGAGCCTTGACGGAAGCGATAGTCGCGCGATGCATCGTTGCGTCCGCGAAACAGATCATCTCGGCCAGAGTATAACGAACATGAGCGATGTGCGCTGTCACCGCTTAGAATGAAAAGTTTTACGGAATGATTTTTTTTTGCTTTAGATTCCGATTCAAAACGGTATATTATATAGGCGTTTGTTACAAATAACGCCCTTTCATTGATAAGAAATAAAGACGGACAATTAAAAAGTAGACGGACGCTCAATATTTTGGCTTTATAGCGTTTTTTACCTTAAAAAAACTTAAATATTTCGCCCTCATGTATGTAAATTAGGTGTATCCGCACATAATGTTAGGATTGTATTACTTATCTTTATTTCTGGTTGGAACTGTCTGTCCTTTCGAAATAGCTTGGCCTGAAGTTTTTTTAACTTGATTTAAGAACCACTGCCCACGCAGTCTTGTTTCAGTTAGGATATCGCGGTACGTTGAGCATAAAACCATGTTAACGTATTTGTTTCATTTGACCGTGTGTTTGTTTTTCACAATGAGCAGACAATGCGGGGCTGTCTAAAACGGTAGGCCTATAAAGTAGGCTACAAGCTGTAAAATGTCAAAGGATAAGTTCACCGACAGCGCAAACATCTACGATACAAACGAAATGCGGGTTTTTTGACTTTGTAAACAATTTTGACAATTTTTTGATCTAACCCTACAATTTTGGAAAAATCTTGACTTATTTTGACATGTCAAAAAAATCGCCCTAGTAATCAGTTACATCACAATGCACCAATGGCATCTTTTTACCGCACTTTTATGTCCGCCCCTGGATTCCCCAAGAATAGTCAGATATCAGTGGCGTACATAATCATAATAGTATAGACGTCCGGTGAGCCAGCAATGAATTTGCACGTTACTCGCAGGTCTAGATTGACTGATTCCCAAATTATCTCAATGGGATAATCACGATGTGTTTCAGTCTAGAATTTGACATCATTCCGGGTGATATGCTCATTAAGTCACACCATGGTGACACAATCGTGGAAATGTGTTCAACGACTGCAATCGATGGTGATATCCCAATGAAATGTCCGCACGGGTAAGTTTATCGGCTAACTCTGTATTTTGTAATTGAACATTCTGTGTGTAGGATATGCTGTTTGATTCCAATCCAGCCATCTGCCAGTAAAGTGTATAGGATTCTGCTGTATCTGAGCTAATTGGAAATAATCGACAGGTACGAATGTCACGTGGAAAGCGCCGGCGACCCGACCAACGGTATCCCCGACCGAGGAAGGTGCATTGCTATCAACGAAAATGCCCCGGATTTCTCTTTACCGGAATACTCATATTATTGAACTTTACCGAATAAACCTAGCGAAGATTGCTTAGTGCAGCGATACGGCATTTCTTGAAGAATAAAATTCGCGACAAAAGCTATAAAAAAGCTTCTTCTGAGATTTGGTCCATGAAGTGTATTACAAGCCGCTTATTGTATACTGCTGTCTCAGTAATACACGAAACTGAACCTTACACAAAATTGAACCACAAAAATACGAATTTGCAAGGAACACGTTGAATATGAATAGTTACTCCAAGTCGTCTCGAGGTCGTCATATCTTTTCAGCCTATCGCAATCTTATGCTTGTTGTTCAACATAAAATTACGTTCTTAGCACCATGGTCAAGATTGCGTATAAAGAAATGCACCATGCAATCTTGTGGTGTTTTGAAATGATAAAATTTCCAAACAAACAAACGAACGAACAATCCTTTTCACTACACCGCCAGTGAAGGATCAGTTTTACCCATTCAATTAAATTTATTATTAACAATTTCACCATTAAAGTACACCACAAGACTGCGATACAATAAAAAGATGGGGAGGTGCCGAAACGACTTGGAGTAGTCTTTGAAATCAGACACCCACTAATGGCCTAGGCTGGGAGCGGGCAACTTACGGCCCGCGACTGGATTTTGAGCGGCCCGCAGAGAGTTTCTACCGTGAAAGTGAAACTCTAATCTGAAAGTATTGACAACTTTTATGCGTCACAGAATGATAAGTGACAAGGATTGAATGCTAGCCGAAACTGAGAAGGGTTGAAGTTGATGGCAGACACCCAAAGATTTTGCAGCGTAATAGAATCAAAACAACGCTTAGGCAAAGGCGACGAAAGCGTAGCGAGGCGTGTCGTCTTTTATATTGACTGTCCGTCGGCGACTTGAGCATCTCAAGGCATACAATGAAAATGCCGTCATGACAACGTGACGCCGAGGTATACACACAAAAGACTTCGTACGAAATGCCCGCGTGAACGATACATTCGTGCGGTACGTAATTGATACTACAATGATATTGAGGTAATCCATCATTACAAGAAATATGAGCTATATACGTGTTCACTGTTCAGTGTTCAATTATATATAGAAAGCAAAGGTAGCCTAGTGTCGATAATGCGAGCTTGAAATCCGTAATTAGGACAAGTGACATGCGAAAGAGGGTTTATATTAGCCGGGAAGTACGCCGAATAACTTCATTCGAGTGACGTGGATATGTGCAGTGCACTTGTCCAGTACATAGCACAATTAATTCGACGGAATACTATTTTTGCATCAGGTATATCAACTCATAGACTTAATTGTTTGCGGGCCATCGCAATGGCGGAATCAGATGAAAAGGTATTGCTTACGGAACCAGCCGACCTTCAGCCCAGCCCTGCTCCACACTCGTCAGCAGAGCAGTATTTGGACGCGGATGCCATACCTCAATATGAGGATCCGTACGAAAAAGCGGTGTCGTACATGGAAAAACACCACATACTTCACGTATTTAGAGTATGTATACAAAATTGTTCATCGGAGTTATAGATGTACTTGTACAATTAGAGTTGCATTTAAAACAAACGGTGTTTTGAAACACTTTGTTTAAATCATGTTTTGAACAGTGTTTTAAATTAATGCCTTTAAAAAAATTGTGTTTTCTCAAAGTTGTAAAATTTTGATATCGATTGTGTAAATACTTTCCAAAAAAAACATGTTGTATGGGCCTACGGACAATTACTATATAGCCGACGTACATCGATATGGGATGGTTGTAACCCTCAAAATAGTCGGTTCAACGACAATGGTACAGAGATTTTGTCAGGAGCTATATTTACCCTATATTTTCAATTGTCAATGTCAATCCACTATGGTGTCACAATTGAATATTCGTGACGTCATGGCTTAAAAAAACATGTTTTAAGCAAGGGCCTTATTCTAAACATGTTTGTTTTAAATTGATTTTTGTTTTAAATGCAACCATATGTACAATGCTGCAAGATAAATCATAGCCAATTCATGCTATTGGTAAAGCTATTCAACAATCTTATACCAGGAAATCACCGAACACATGGTATATGCACGACCGGACGATCCCTTACAGTTCATGGTCACAGAGGTGGAAAACATGATGAAAGAAAGAGAACGAAGGGTTACCGAGATGGTTCAGAAATCCAATTCGCCTTAGCTAGCATTATATTACATCCTTACATGATTCTGATTTCAGTCTCGCAACATTTTCCACTAGTTAGCACCATTTTTGTCTACTGAATGCTCCCTGATTGCCAGAAGCAGGAACACTGTGCTGTTGTACATGTATACTGAACACGACGGACGTAACTCCACGCCGCTCCTTTCATTTAGCGGACGCCGCAATCATATCGTGAATATTGTGTGATATATATCACTTGGAGCAAATAAAGTACGAACATGAGCTTGGACTGATTACAGCAGGGGTCGATAACTCAAAACGGGTCTCGGGTCATTTTTCAAATTTCGCAGAGGCCGGGGGCCGCATGGATTCAATATCGAGATACAATTGGCAGCACGCAGTTTAATAACCACACGGTGTGCGCTCTAACACGGGCGACGGGCATACAGTTGCCACAAAAGAAATAATATTTTATTAAAAATATCATGACCATCATTTTCATTCTATTTTAAAATATGAGCTGAGTACGATACCTGACAACGCTTTTCAGAAGAAGATATTGAAGTTACCTAGACATGATATTTGCTGAAAAACTATCGCTCAGAACTCATGAACTTCATCGCGTGGGGATAAGCCTTAATAAGTCGTTTACTAAGCGTCTTGCTCTTGGCAGTTTCTGGGCCATTGTACGTGAAGGCAATATGCCTATTCATATCAGCTAATTCTTCCTCCACGGAATGCTATTACCACCGGCGAAACCGCATCAACTAGTGAGGAATAGTGATATTGGGCACAGGAGAATAGCTTATTTCAAACAAGAGCAATATTTTTAAACTGAATAATCAATTTCAGTATTTTCAAATGTTTTACCAAGTCAGGGATATATCTATCTACACCTGTACCAAACGTGCTTCCGAAATATCAAATCAGGTTGGCGAGGCGACCCCTGGATTACAGAGATAGAGTTGGTTCACGTGTTCCAGAGAAGTCTAGTTATCCATGATCTCGTCCACTCGAGCTGAGCCAGTCGGCAGGCGCCATTATCACACACAAACTTTGAGCCTGTAAGCCGACGAGATTACTGCGAGAAATCTCTTTTTTTCTTTCGACCTAGAAATCAATCTCCTACAGATACAGCGTTCACGACAGTACCGTTTCGATGGCCTGACCGCTGATAGCTAGTCGTGTACCGCCTCTTCCCGTTGAAGCGACCAGTTTTCATGAAGTCAATTTCGGGTACGGAAGTTGCAGGGGTGCAGGCTATTGGTAAAATCTAGTATGTCCACCTGGGCGATTCAATTCCGGGTTGAGTACCACCCACCACGCTGAAATTACAGAAATAATCACCTAAAAATTCCGACTTTATCCGCAGCCACAAGGTAGCTGTTCACAGTTACAATGCATTTCAAATATTTCCCTTATTTATTTGTACCATGACTAGGCTAATTCGCAGCACTTCGTGAGTCGCTAACAGTCTAAGACGATCCGACGGAAATGTCGCTCCACTCATTATACAACGCATTGAACATGGAGCAGACGACCGCACAACACTTACGTTTATTATGAACATTCGTTCACATTTGTTTTTGATGCTGAGACACTCCAGCGGTGGAAATATTGTAACTATATTTTTATTGGTGGCTATCGTTACTCGAAAATTTCACTAATCCACTCGAATCATTACTGACACTAGTCTCGGAAGGATACTTCAGTGAAACCTCCCTCGTAGCAAAGAAGAACGCATCCACGTTATGGCTTGCTTGTATTTGGTGTCACGTAGTTCGTATATATAATAAGCGAGATAAAACACGTATCGACGTATAAATATATCTGAATGGACCGTGAAAAGAATTAACTCACACAAGAATACTACAGAATCGGTCGAGGCTGAACTTCTCGAGCGTAAATCACAAAAATGTCGACATTAAAACGGGTATTGAACTTTTACAAGTGCGGGGAACAAATCAAACAGAGACGGGCGGGCGTGAAGCCAGATTGCCTAAAGAGTGAAAATTATACTACACTAGAATTCGAAACGTACAACATTGAGCTTCAGGAATATATACACCTCGCGCAGACCTGACTAAATGCCTTACGGCATAGGCATAGGATTGCAACAGAAATTCTGACATCTTTTTAAAATTTGATTAGAATTGTAGCTACACAGGATTTCCAAATTAGATTAGAATTCATGGGTTCATAAGAACGGAAAATGTCTGTACAGCAAGCTTGTCACGTTTCACACTGTACTGATCTCCTGTAGTATTTCCAGGGAAACCACACAATAGATTAGAATTAAAAATTAAAGCATGGAAACATTTCACAAATTAGACTAGGACCAGATTACCGACATTTTAACAGCATACACTACACAGTGCTCAACAAATCAACCTAGTTAATAGTGGCAAGTTCTGAAATGAAATCGTAGATAGTGCGATTAAGCAACTAAAAATCAGCGTGGTCGATATATTCGCGGTGTGAAAGTAACTGTATGTAGTCAAAAGTCTGAAAAGATTGTCGTAAATCTGTCAAAGTAAACTTAAATATTGCTATAGGTCAGAACAAAGCGCAATAGATGTCCGAGGAACTAGTCGCAATATTTGAATCTCGTCACAAACGAGGCAGAAAAAAAGAAAAAAAAATCACAATATAAAATCTGTTATCACTGTTGTTCGTCGGCTTCGCGTTGTTGCTTGGCGAAGCTGAGGAAAACTTGCTCCAGCGTGGTCTGCGATACCGAGTAATCTCGCAGCTGAAAGCGTTGTTTGGCCTCCTCCATTTGTCCGAAGATCTGAAAACGATAAAATTCGAAGCTGTGCCTGTTGAAACGATGGCGAATCAACGTATTCTTTCAACGCGCCTGTTTAGCGGCGCAGGCATGCATATATCATAAAGAGAGATTAAGAACAAGAGATTGTATTCTGCATTAGTAGCAGAGACGAGCTTGGATTAGGATTTTAAAAATGCAGATTTGATGATTTCGTCTAGATTTGGATTAGTGCTAGTGTTGAAATTTCTTTTTATCTTCAATTATCACGTAATTAGTTCAGTTACCGGCATTGAACTTGGACGTAGACATGAGACGAAATGAATTATAGATCTGGACTTGAATCCGAAGACCGGATTTTGCATTTGGATCGCTTTATTAGCATTGTCATCAAATCAAAACACCACAAGATTGCGATAAAATGGAGACACAGGACGGTGTTGAAACGACGGTGCAAAAACCCACCTTGGAAAGTATAAAATCCGTTCAACACAATAAGGCTGTTTCTGCTATAAAATTACACCTCTGCGCCGCTCCAAGATCTCCGAGATAATTTTCGAAATCAACTCATCAAATATAGCATGAAGGGTTTTGGTATTTGTGCGATTCGATATCCAAACTAGTTAATTAAAATGACGGTACACTTGCCTCGAGATTGGGGATTCAGTTAAAAACAAATAAATGCGACTTACGGTGGCCAGAGAGAGATTGCTCCCGTCGCTGTTCGTCTTGGGCACTTGAAACGCGACCATGCCTTGATGTTCGTCTTTTATAATTGTACCTGAAAGTTTGACACGTCGCAATTACACTCACAAACGGGTTACTTTTATTCGCGATACACAGCACACAGCGCGCCAACGCCTTAGTGACCAAATACGTAGGTTTTGCACTGTTGGTGGTCAAAGTCACTGTCGATACTCAAGCAGACGCATTGTTGTAAATACTTACCGTGTACAAATTTTAGTGGGGATTTCCAAGTAAGTGAAAAAGTAATTATACTAGGCGTACTGTTATTAAGGACTAGTCTAAATCATAACCACTTGGGTAAGTGGTGCAGGAGGTAGGCAAAAACTACTTGGATTACTTTAAAAAGCAAGACTTCGTTAGTGACCACCTCTGGGTAGACAAACAACAAACACATATCGACATGACCTAAGTCTATACTTGTATACTGAGAAATTGTATCCAAATCGAAGCAAGGACCTTTTAACATCGATATTCGCTCACCAGGGAATGTGTCGATCATGTATGATTTCACCGGGGCCAAATCGCACTCGATGGCGGCCATCTTCACTTCCACCGAATAGCCCTGTCCGAATTTGGTTTTCAAATGTTGCGGACCGCCGATGCAGCGGAACTGTCCGTTGACCATGATCGCGAGTCTTGTGCACAGGGCTTCGCATTCTTCCATACTGTCGCGAAAATCGGAACGCCATTATAGCCCCACGATAAACATTGATACAAATGAATAATATATTCATATTGAAATAAACTCGAATATTTTCAGCTGACTCAACAACTATGCGACATAACGAATATATTACACAAAATTCCTAATCCATACTCTTCACATATCGAGAGGTACGCGAATATAGACAGAGCACGCAGTAATGCAAACCTGTGGGAGGTCAGAATAACGCTTCTCTTGTTGGTACAAATTTGCGATATCGTGTCCCACATCTTCCTCCTGGCGCCGGGGTCCATTCCGGTGCTGGGTTCGTCCAGCAAGACCACGGCCGGACCGCCAACCAACGCAATCGCCGTACTCAGTTTTCGCTTGTTGCCACCGCTGCAAGATACCAGAGATAGCATGGATTCATAGTTGAAGGACAGGCTCTAATGATTTTGGCCGGATTCGGATTAGGACATTTCATTACTAATCATTTTCAATTGCCACTGGACTTTTCAATACAGCCCTGGAATCGGACTTGGATTTAGACATGATACCAAGCTAATTATGGATTTAGATATGAACCTTAAATCAGTAATGGGATTTGGATACCAAATTCTTAAACCAGGTTAACTCTTCAAGACGCACACTGTTAATTGAAATTGCCACTCAAAAACCCAAGACTGACCTGTATGTCCCACACGGTTTATTAACGTGTTCCTCAAAATGCAGGAGTTTTGCGAGTTTTTTCACCACCGCGGGCACGTGTTCGCTTCTTATTCCGCGCAGACGCGCGTACATTTGCAGAGTCTCGTAGCCTGTCATTTGATCGATCAGACCGTCAAATTGCGGGCAGTAGCCGATGTTCTGCTGAGCCTGAAATGGTAACGTAATAATATTATTCAATTGAATGGTGTATTCATATTGAAATAAACCGGAATATTTTCGGCTGACACTCGTCAGGGGTAATCGTCAGCAACTAGTAAAGAATTGGGACGAACATTGCATATCAACAATCGTATCACCAGATATGACGTCACGGGTATGAAATTTCCATATAAATAATAAAAGAAGCCACCCACCAATTTCTTAGATATGACAATATCTCGATTGTCGATGTAAGCCGTTCCCATGGTGGGTCTGACGTCTCCTGTCAGCATTTTGAACGTCGTCGTTTTACCGGCGCCGTTGATACCTAACAGGCCGAAGCATTCTCCTTTCGGAACGCCGAAAGACAAGTCGTCCACGGCTATGATTTGCCGCATTTTGCCGCTGTACGCCTGGAAAATGTAAAATCAGATTTTTTTAAAGACAGAATTTTGGTATAAGACACAGTCATTTACTATCTAGATCAGTGATTCCCAAATTTGTGTGCCAGCGTCAAAACACTGATGTAGTCTCTCATTCCCGACTCCGATCAAAGTGTACAGCTTTTGTTAACGGGCAGCAACGGGAAACACTGTTTTGATTAAATATTTGAGGCGGGAGCAATTACAAAGTTCAAGTCACGAGACAATTTTCACAGGGATTTTATTCGATGCCGACTCCACCCAAACGAATGAATTGTAGCCAAATCGAAATATAAGCATCAATATTACGAGACGAAATTCATTCATTTTATAAGTTATTTGCAATCAAATTTCAATCTCCACTTGGAAGCCAAACTGAATTGCGACAATTTTCAGTCGAATCCAGATCTAACTAGTGAGAAACTAAATTACCTGACCAACTCCCAAATCTATTTATTTTACAATTTATCAATAATGACATTTTAAATTTTGGTCGCACAAGCTAATAAAACTTCGCTTATAGTTTAAACCGAATTGTGACAATTTTCAGAAAGATTGCATTCAAGCGAATCCTCCAAAATGCCCAAATTTTAGCCAAATTCAAGCCTAATAACAGTCAATATTCCCAACTAATTTTTTCATTTTACTCTTTCATCAATTAGTTAGAATTGAATTTTTAATTTTGGTCGCCCTAAAGAACTTGTCTCGAAGCTGAAATCACGTTCTAAGTTCGAATGTCCGTACACCACAGAAGCATTGGTATCTTTGATCATCTTTTTGACCACAAACCAGATCAGTCTGAGCTAAATTTCGGTCACACATGCTAAATAACTTGGCTTAAAGCTAAACACGAATTCTGAGTTTGATGATCGGCACATCACAGCGGCATAATGTACCTTTGACAATCTTTTTGCCCAAACCAGATCGGTCTGCGCCAAATCACTTTGCAGATTGTCCGTGATACGATGCTGTTCCACTTTAACGTCTTCATCGACATAGGCCGCAGTCTCGAAGTGCGGGGCGTCGCCCGGCTGTACATGGAAGAGTTTAT
Organism: Botryllus schlosseri; assembly: GCA_000444245.1. Lineage (NCBI taxonomy): Eukaryota > Metazoa > Chordata > Ascidiacea > Stolidobranchia > Styelidae > Botryllus > Botryllus schlosseri. Next base: position 10,262 of record ATSW01038918.1, read on the forward strand.
CACAAAATGACAAATGTTGAAAAATCTAAAATTTAATTAGTAAAATTGTCCGGCTGAATATCCATGATTGAAAAACTAGTACACACGATTGGTAAAACAAATTGTTCAGGATAAACATTAGAATTAGTCAAGAAGGTCCAAATTAGCAACACACAAACGAAGACACCAGACATGAATGTCTGTCTTATTGCTTCTATCAGAGAATAACAGGGTTTGCACCGACAATTAATATTTTACACAATGTTGTACACAGCATACTCGAATTGCCATGACTGAAATAATCGATACTGTAATATTTGGTCAACAGTTATTATAAGAAAGCAAATATTCCTCTAAAACCTGAGATCCAGAGGCTCATCCATTAGAACTATAGGATTCAAGGCAGATCCAACTACAGGATTCTGCATGAGCTAATCATTATCAAAGAAAAATCCGATAATCCAAAAAACTCGCAATTCGTCCCAATATTACAGACAATAACAGGTGATTCTCAAAAAAGGTGCTTGATTCCATTTGTAACAATGGATGGGGAACATACTCAATACTCGTTACTCAGTCTCAAAACACAAAGAGATGACCGTTACGCATGATTCTACAACACAAACACAAATCGCATGATTTACAAGGCACAGACACAGACTACAGACGTCAACATGCACAATATTTCGTGACAAAATCACTACCGCCCATCACCACACCGACTGCACTACTGAATCTACTAGCATCGATTGGCTTAAATTTCGACTGAATCGCACATGCCCGTCACACCCAAGACTCACAACAGGTTCGTAAGTGGGCAGGTTTTTGTAATTCCTCTCCGTCTGAAAACATTAGTACGCAAGGCCTCGATAAGTGCATTCGACATCACCGTTGCAAAGAACAGCAGAGAACAGAAAGGTTAGTCGCGTAACTATACAAAGCATATCAACCGATACAGCGCAGTATCGCTGAGATCATGCAAGCTATACTTTGTCCTACCTGATTGTTGTTCGCCATTTCATGTCTCTAAACAATTTACGTTACAGAAACTCCGTGAATTAAGATATTGACATCAGGGCTGTAATGACTCAAGTCCGACTCGAGTCGCGACTTTTGTGTGACTCGGCTTGAGTCATTTCTTCAAATACGCAAAATGACTCGACTCGAGTCAATTTTTCCATCGACTGGACTTGTACTCGAATCATTGTGCATGACTCGAGACTAGGACGGCCAAGACAGACATATTATTTTAACTTCGAGTCAATAAAGCTACCACATTATTGGTATTTTGTCTATCATTGCTGATACTTGGAAAATAGGGCCAGAAGCTGTTAAGACTGAGGAAAACTACTATATTACCAATTATATTATGAATATTATGAATTTCAATGGTTTTGCTCTTACAACACTGTTGTGAGGCACAGTTCATATTGTGCACCAGAGCACCAGTATTCGTGACTCAAGGAAAATTTGGGGTTCACCAAGTTGGTAGAGGTTATCAACCACTGTTCCAGCATATAGTCATAATGAGGCAGTATACAAAATAAAATTGCAAAATTGCTTCAAACACTTCAATAAATAGACCAACATGATCGCGTTTTGAGATTGGTGAGTAAATACCGTGTATTAAAAAAACGTATTCGTACATAAACCTCACTATGCAGTCGTCCAGTTTAAATTATGAACACTGATTCATTGCTCATTGTTCAAGCACCTCAACGGTGCTCTAGTTTTTTATCTGCTATAAAGCGGAATTTAAAAATACAGCAATAATTGCCCACCAGATATCAAAGTGACCCTCAAATCCAATCTTCTCAATAAACCCATCCATCAACACCTATAGCCGACATGCTACCCAACAATATTAAACAGCAAAGTGACGGTGCCATTCTTACGACGAGCCCCAATAATATTATCTTCAATATCATATGGGTGGCCCGTGGTACACGGAACACTTATGTATTATCGCAACAAGCAAACGTAGTGGATAAGACAGTATTTACATTCACCCTTCCAAAGTATCTTCGTTTCATGCGGAAAAACAGAGACTGGACGTCGTATTCGATAGAGAATAGTATGCCGAAGAATAGAATCCCTTCCAGGAACATGAAAACGAGAAATCTTCCAACTCCGTACCGTTCCCATGCCAAAAAGTTGGTCTGAAAGTCGATCCCTGCGAAAATGGCGAATATCGAGGTTTCAAGGCTACCACAGTGGAAAATAGTATCGAAACTATTATTTTCGTCGATTAATGAACTTGGTGGCAAGAAGCGGGTACCGTTCTCTCTGCAGATTTCTTCCAGAAACACGCTGGTCGTGCACACGTTGACCATCTTGTCGTTGGTGTACAAGTCGGCCAGCCCCTGTCCGATGCAGTACTGCGGCAGGACCAGAAAGACCCAGTCCAGAATGTCTCCGATTTCGCGAGTGTTATCGTCTGAAATAATGGTGTCACGTAAATCAGGGTGGATGTAATATTAATTCGGTCCTTGTACAGTTTGACTTTCAAAATATACCGGAGGCGGTCAGTAATTCTACGTTTACCGGGTACTCAAGAAGTTTTGTTTACTTGCACTACATTAATAAGTACTTTGACACGTCTTGGAAATAACTACTTCTCCTTTGCACTATATCCTGTGGCTTCGGCCGAGAGCAAAAGTCTAGCGAAACATTCAAATCAAGACTCTGCTGTTAAGATACAAGCTAGTTTCAGTCTCATCGGAGGCAATCGACAAAACCTATCACTAATAGTGATTCCAATCCATAGAAGGTGACACTGCTGACGAAAATTGGCCACAAATCTGAACCAATTCCTCACCGATTAGCATTAAAACGTTGATGGTAATGATGGTGGCGAGTCCCATGATAGCTCCGAAGATTGTGATAGACACCAAAGCGGTGGTGGGCAGTGTGAAGCAGTACGATAGAATATATGTCAACGGCAGCGACGACCAGCAATAGAGACCCAGCAGGAGAATTGTGATCCAGATTTGGCCGTTGTGAATATATTCCACCACGTCAAAGGCAGCAAACACAATCTAAAAAATAGACGCACATATTCGCAAGCGTACGGTTTCGATTCAAGCTCAATGGTTTACTTCAATATGAATATATGATTCCATTGTACAACGAAGTTCTGTACCTCCAAGAGACTCTTCAAATACATATGACCGCAACCTAAAATCTACAGCCAGCTACTCACCAGACACATGAGGCATGGCACAAAGAAATTGATGAAGTCCCAGGCGAATCCGGAAAACCAAAAGCAGAACGGGTCCACCCCGGTCAGCGACTGCAGCAAAGACGCCCTGTCCTTACGTTCGCGGACGATAAAGATCGAAAACGAAGCCGACAAAAACGCGAATCCCAGCACGACGTTGAAGGCGATCATAAAACCCGACACGGACCTAAAAATAAAAGGACGCATTGAAAAAACGTTCCGACCTAAACGCAATTTGCGATTAGTAGGGATTGAGGTGGTCGAAGTAGCCTGCGTTTCTACTCAAGTACGGTAGAGTTACACACAACTGGAAAATTTTCAGATTTTACAAATTAGACTAGAATTAGAATTGTAGCTACACATTTCCTTCCAAATTAGAATAAAATAGTAATTAAAGAATTGAATCAATTAAATAAATGATTAGTATTGATAAGATTGTCTAGTCACTTATTAGCGCTCGGGTATTGCAAGTAGGGCCTATGCAAAAGTAGACGCAATTCATCACTGACCACCTCTGATAGGGATTGATAAAACATTATTTCATACCAGCGATGCAGTTGAAATATTTTGCCTCATAGTATCAATCTAAACGCCGCTAACCCGATAAGCTGCTCCTGTACTCTGGCCGAAGAGTTACGCGGTAACGGATGATTCGAAACGTTGAGGCTGAAGTGTGGATTGTCCAGTTTCCATCGGATGTACGCCTGGTCGGCGTACAGTAGCGTGTTGGCCGGCGTGTGATAGGCCTGCGCGTTGAACCACGCGATGCTCGAATTTCTCTCGTCTGAATTACGAACGGGAGTGACTCTTGGAGATGCCGAACTTCGATATACAAGTGAATAATATATTTGTTTCGAAATAAACCTGAATATTTTCGGCAGACACTCGACAGGGGTAATCTTCAGCAACTAGTACAGAATTCAAAAGAGTTCTGAAGTTCAGAAATAGGAAATTACTTTGGATGATATAAAACTAGCAACATTGCCCTAGTGGCCGCAAAAAAGAGACATATTATTCAACTCCTAATTACTGTTAATTTCTGTCAAATGCATGCGATGGCGTGACGTAAAAGGCTTTAATGTGAAAAGTGTCACTACGGTATTTATTCTCTCGTTTTCAACAATAATTCCCCCCCGTCCTCCCGCGACCAAGCATGGAAATAATATTTTCACATCGACTTTTTCTCTTTCGAAAGTGTGCTACAGGCGTTTTATAATTTCCTTAGTGCGCCACAATCTTGAATAGTTTGGGAACCCTTGTTTTAGAGCGTGACGTCAAAATTGTATAAACTCGATCGCAAATCTGGGTGCCCTAAAATGTGGAGGATTCAATGACACCAGCCAGCCGCATAAACCTGACGTAAAATGTACCTCCGTTGTTTCTCAAGCTTGCCGCAATCAAATTTCTCTGATTAAAAGCGCCTCCGACACGATCGTACGTTTCCGCCAAGTGAATCTCCAAATCGCCGTCGTGAAACATTGGTTCCGGCACACCTGCGATTCCGGCGGAATAAAAACACGATCGAAAATAAAAAGCAAATCTGGGCGCTACCCGAAAACTGATTAGAGTATCTGTCGGCGTATTCCGCGCCGGTGCTGGATTCGTTGAAGCGAACGTAATTCGGTTGCCCGTATGCTTCCAAGGTTAACGCTGGAACAGATAGTGGATATATATGTCACGGTTGTAATGACTCGAGTCGACTTGTGACTCGGTCACAACCCTGATTTATGAAATTACTCAAGTGCACACGATTTTAGAGTACTTTCACTTCAGTTTTCAGTCTTTTAGGCAAAACCAGACCTAGAATTCTTATTTTATTACTTCCTCGAAAATCGCCACAAAAATTATGTTCTACTTCTACTCAAATACCAACTCTTTCAACTTGTACTTGTAAATCGCTGCTTCTACTTCTACAAAATAATACAAATAAACTATTGCGAGATACGCACGTCTTTCTTGGTTCTTTTCCAGAAACGGAGAGTACTGCGCGTTTATGATGGCGATGATGACAAACAGCACTGGCACGAGGATCTGGGCGATACCAACCTGTCAAGCAATTGTGTGGGTGTGTGAGAGAGAGAATAAGAGAGAGACTTTAGTTATAACCACAAAATTTAAAAACAAAAATGCGGAACGCGAAATGCCGTTCATGAAAAAAAGGTGTCGTAAAATCGCCATTGCTTGATATATAGGACTCACTCCAGTTGAACGTCTAGAAAATTTTCCGCTTTTCCGTATCGGACAAGATTTAGAATTATAGCTACACAGCGTTTTACCGAATTAGATTAGAATTAAGATCCTTCTCATTAGCATGAAATGACAAGTGCCTACACACCAAGCTTGTCTCGCACAAAACAGTGCTCCTGCGGCACGAAAACCAGAAATTAGATCAGAATTACAATGGTCAACAATATGAAAAGTTTTTATTTTTGGAAAAACATCTAGGAGTGTTTTTCCGGGGTTTTTAAGGTTGCTGATTATGAATATGACGTTAGTTTTGCCAGATTGAGTCCAGTTCAGAAGGTATGTGTACTAGGGGTGTTCAAAATGACTTTTTTCCCCCAATCGTACTGGCTACTTGATAAAATTGTTAAGTTACCTAATTTAAACCTACACACCAAATTTGGTTCAATTCCAACCAGTGGAAGCGGAGTTATTGCCGTCGAAAAATTAGGATTAGGAATAAAATAGTATTTACGGTGACCAATTCTTTAATTATCTATTATAGTGGTGCCCACCGTAAATACTATTTTATTCAAATCCAAATTTTTCGACGGCGATAATGCCGCTTCCACTGGTTGGAATTGAACCAAATTTGGTGAGCATCGTTTCTATAGACAACCTAACGCTTTCATGGGGTGAACAGAAAATTTTCAAATTTTTGTTATGTATTTTTATATAATAAATAGAAACTTTCTTCTCCTGTAGCAATGCGGCTACTGGTTGGAATTGAACCAAATTTGGCGTGTAGGCTTAAATTAGGTAACCTAACAATTTTATCAAGTAGCCAGTACGATTTGAGAAAAAAGTCATTTTTGAAGACCACTAATGTGTACCCCTCAATAAGGCCAAATTACTGTGTTTACCCACAAAATATGGGTAAATCATAGATATTTTGACTTTTATACTGAGGATGTATAGATTTTATCGGAATTTCACTCTCATTAGTCTAATCGAACAAATAGAATTATCTAGTTCTCCAAGTCTGAATCTCTCAGGCACTCTATTTTGCGTGTCTACGTACCTTCCAATTCCGTTTCGTATGAATGACGCGCTTGATGAACAGCGCCCCAAACTGCTGGAACCACAGATTGACCCCGGTCACCGGTTCGCCTTGCGGTTTCAAGATATCTGTAACAAGCGCGCCATGGTAGTCTCGCAAATTGTGACCATAGATGATCTCAAGATTCCAAACCTGACGAAGCGTGGGACGGAGATTCCGTGGGTTTGGACCCGGAGGTGACTGACAAACGTCTGCTAACGTTGGCTACCGATTTTTGAACATCCTCTGTAACCCTGTGAATATTGCGAAGAAAGATAAAACAGCTCTACCGACCCTAGGCAGTCCGTAACAAAGTAATTCTACTGTTTCAGAGCACAGTCCGTATTGCCTCATTGTGCTAACTCGCATAGTCATGATTTTAAACTCCTACTTAACCGAATTGCAACGGCTACAATTTTCGAAAAATTTTACTTCAATTTTCAAAATCGAAAAACTGTGCCTTAATGGGATTGGAGCCCGGTAAACAAGGTAGCGTTCGATTCAGAATTTCAACGCGGATCCGATTGCGCCACTCAAATCATTTCGAGCTCTGTGTCTGGCCACTTATATCAAGAGCAAGCCGTGAAAACGTTGGTTGGAAACAGAAATGCTAAATTGCGGACCTTATGAACCTTAGTATAGGTATTCGACGACCATACAGTCTGGTGTATTGTGTAGGCTCAGAATTCATCGTTCTAGAGAGCCCTGAGTCGACGGTTTACGTCTAGCAGGCGCTAATTTCTAATCAAAACAATGCCGACCGTTTTAGTCAGCTCGCGGCAGACCGCCGAGAGAGTGAGTCATGGCGCGTAATTCGCGCGCGTATGGTAACTTCGAAGGCTTATAACTCTAACTGTTGTGACCCTATATTAGTCATTTTAGTGTTCGTCGACGGATATTTACAGTCCTTACCATAATGATTTACTGCAAATGCTTATCATTACCACAACGTAAGATATATATCGATGTACGACAGCTCTTTGTATACCCAGACGCACGCTTTTGCGTAGGTATAATCGCTGAGTAATATTGTATGTATTCCGAATTATACTTTACCATTAGCCGTTATTTAGAATCATATAGACAACAACAATTCACAGACACAATCTATGAAGGTGTATGCCTATTATAACACGATATATTTCACGTTATGTGACGGGTATTCAGTCATGTGCTTGAGGCTGGTACGGTAGTCTGACGGAATTCGCTTCCCGGTTTTCAAATGAAACCTTGAGCGGTATAGAACTAACTAGTATAGTTGCTTTAGCACAATATAAACAGAAACTGACAATCGCTATTCATAGCAACAAACTACAGCTGGTTATGACGAATAAAACCAACTAAACGACAGTGTATATGGCGGGTATGAGGAATGCGCGTGTCTGCGAAATGATGCTTCGGCGGATATTTTTGTCACGCGGCCTATCACATAGCTTTTGATCAGCTTAGATGTAACTAATATCAGATATGAAGATATGTGTGGACTTGTATGGACACTAGCTATTGACATAATGAAACAACTATGCCCGAAGGCGGCTAGAACGAAACATACAGAACGTTATCTGAGAGTGGTCAATGACGCGCGAATTGCCGACACAGTGCATTTTGCAACATAATTATCTACGGTGTTTGATATACGATTTTGACGTCTTCGATATAATAAATATCAAATAACAAGGTATCAATGAACTTGTACGAACAATATCTATTCACAGAAATGAACAACAACGACCTAGCACGATTAATATGTAATATATCGTGGTTTCAATTACGGCACCCTTCTCTCGTACCGGCATGTCGAAAAATAGACACGCCGGTGCGAAACGGTTAAAGGGGCACTGCACTCTAAAAATGACGTGGTCTCAAATTGAAGGGCAAAACGAAAAAATATTTTTGGCCGCAGCCGTTTTCTTCAGAACGCCACCGTAATTGAGCTGCAATTTATTGAAATTTCCACAAAAACTTCACGCTCCAGCAGTCACGCAGAGATCAAACTTTATATAGTTGTCAGCCGATGTTATGAAGGAAATATGTTGTACAGGCCAAGGTGCTTTAGATACCGCGTTCTTTAGGACAGAAATAGATCATGTCTAACAATGTTTTATACAAAAGAATTGGACATGATCAATTTCTGTCCTAAGGTTTAGAATACACTAGGCCCGATTCTGACATAAATCTCCTGACTGAACATCTTCAGTTGAACGCGGTATCTAATCTAAACCACCTTGGCGTGTACGACATAGTTCCTTCATAACATCGGCTGACAGCTATATAAAGTTTGTTCTCTGCGTGACTGCTGGAGCGTGAAGTTTTTGTGGAAATTCCAATAAATTGCAGCTCCATTATGGTGGCGTTCTGAAGAAAACGGCTGCGGCCAAAAATATTTTTTCGTTTTGCCCTTCAATTTGAGACCACATCACTTTCAGAGTGCAGTGTCCCTTTAAATTTTCAGTCTTTTACGCAAAACTAGGCGAAGAAAACTCACTTTTTACTCAATCGGAAATCGATACTTTAACTTGCATTTCTGTCAAATTACTCAGTAACGAAGCGCTTCTTTCGACTTCTATGGAGCACCCGAGTACCGGTAGGTCATTTTTGATCACTTCTACTTCAACTTCTACAGATTTAAGCTTTATGCAAAACCTAACAATTTCATGGGATTGCCTGAAAATTTGAAAAAATTCACTTAAAAAAAAATAAATTAAAATTTTTGAACTCAAATAGCTTTGCTTCGACTAGTTGGAAATGAGCCAAATTTGGTGTGCAACATCGTTTCAACCAAACTAAAAAAATTTTCGGATACCAAATAAAATTTGAAGAAAATAGTCATTTTTGAACAACCCTACTGCACACTGACTCACGCCAAAAAGACTTCCTCCATGGTCGTGATGGAGGCTCCGTAGCTCTGAATTCCCAAAGCGACCATTTCCCCGTCCAGATTCACAAACAGCTTTTGAAACAGGTGACTCGAGTCGAACGGAAGCAGGTACGACACTTCGGCGGCGGCTGTACGTTCCAATCTGCTCTCCGGCACGTGGCTTCGAAACAGTTGAGTGACCTGCGTCGGGAATGTCCACAAGTGAATGTTTGAAGTGACATATAGAGGTGCGGAACTTCAGAACTTCAGTTACAACATCAAAATGATTTAAATACAACACACTATAAACATGATAGTTCATGAATTTGTTGTTACGTATCTAGTTAATGTGACGTTTGAGATTGTTTTTGCTCTGACAATGTCTGAATTGCTGGTTTGATGGTGGAGAGAAGAAAATAAACTAATCTTATTGCTATACTAGCAATTTTATTACATATAAATTCAGTTCTGTCATAGTAGAGTAGGCACATTTAGAGATGATTAATTATTCCAATTTTTCATCGGACTCCCTGAAAAGGCACATGGCCTAGGTTCAGAACCCCTGTTAGACACAAACTAGGTTGGCGGATTTACTTCCAAAGCAAATTTTTGCAAGTACTGAACCGACGCAGGACAATTACCTTGTCGATGTCGCAGTTTGGAGTTTTGTTCATGACGACGTGGTACCCGACTCCGAATTTGTTCTTCAAAAACGCGGACGACCCTGTAAGACAATGCTTCTTAGCTGGGGTTCGCTGAACCAGTCTCAGGCGTTTGGTGAAGGTCAAGAGACACACGCGGCTCATAGATCAGTAGTCACACTGATTTGCAGTAAATATTTAATATAATATTCTTCTGATTCGTGAAAATCATGTTTTGATGGATTTGTTCTTTTCAAACCACATTGTTGAGTATACAGTATACACCAGTATATGAGTACCATATTAACAGGGTTGTAATGAATCGAGACTCGAGACACGATTTTCTGATGACTCGAGTCAATTTCTAAAAATACGGAAATGACTCGACTCAAGTCAATCTGTGTATTGACTCGACTTGCACTCGAGTCATTGCGCATGACTTGAGACTCAGACGGCCAAGACCGACATTTCATTGTAATTTCGAAGAATAGCGAAGTAACCACACTATTGGGATTTCGTCTATAGGTACTGGTACTTAAAATGCGACCAGAAACTGGTAAATGTGAGGGAAATTAGTATATTATAAATGCGAACCATTGGATATCACCAAACAGAGTTACAAAAAGTGGGTTTAACAAGACTTTAACTGGAAACTGAGCAGTCATTACAATGACCTGGACTCGGACTTGAGTCATAATACCACGACTCGGACTCGACCCTCTGCTCGCTGACTTGGACTTGACTCGGTGGCGAATTGAAAATGACTCGACTCGACTCGAGTCAAAACTATGAAAGTGAGATTGACTTGTGACTCGGAGCCTTGTGACTTGGTTACAACCCTGCATATTAATGCATCGGAGTTATAGTGTGGTACATTTTTGTTCTTGTGACTTGGCAGAAATTAACAACCAATGTCTTCAGTGATTCCCAACCGCGGCCCTGCGGGCCGCATGCGGCCCCCAGCTAGCCTTTCTGCGGCCCCCACAA